>JAPTYQ010000010.1:7061532-7072392 GCA_029814465.1 Ostorhinchus cyanosoma
TTTAAGACCACATATGAATGTGGTCTGGGTCGGATTGGAAAAAATCGGATTTGTTTTGTTCAACTTGTCTTTAACAGATTGGATACAGGTCACATATGGGCAGAAAAATTGGATTTGGGCCCCATTTACCTGCAGTCTGAACGCAGCCTAAGTTTGTTTGGGATGTTCTGGGTCCAGATCCTCCACAGAAGTGTGTTTTATTTCCTGGTTGGGTCTGGTCCACAGGTCGTTAGCGGTTATCGGGTTCACCTGGCGTGTTCCTCCTCCCTTGGCTCTGATTGGTCAATGTTAGACTTTAAAAGGAGCTGGAGTTTACTCCTGGAGGATTCAGTTGGTTCTGTAAATGGGCTCGAGAGTCTGGTTTCGACCAGTTCTGTATGTAAAGTGTCATGAGGTAACTTTTGTTTTGATATATAAATAAAATTTGATTGATTGACTGAGCTTGCACCTCAGTAGACTGTTCTGTCCCAGTGTCCACATCCCTGTTTAGATTTCTTTTGCCCCCCCCATCCTGCCTCCCATTTTAAATGCTGAGTAAGACCCACTTTTCATTCATTCCTCCATTAAAGACACTTTGAACAGCACAGATCCATTTTTTCTGGCACCTCTAGTGATAAACAGTCCTGTTGAAGTGTTTTCTACGTCTATGAACTCGATGTGGACTTCATCTCTGACACTTTGCAGCCAAACTGAACATTGTTGTATCTGTGTGGGGGGGGGGCTCATGCTCTGAACCCTGGGAGAACAGATGCTGTGTTTCCTTGGTTCTTGGTCAGACGCTGTGGTTCCGACTGCTCCGAGCCTCTGCATGACGCCGGTGGTTGAAGCTACAGGGAACGTGTGTGTTCTCAGTCGTTTCATGGACTAAAGGTCACAGCTTCTGCTTCTGAGCATTTCGTGTTTCTGACAGACACAAAGACACACTGGTTCCTGCAAGTGTTTTCAATAACAACAGAAATAGAAATGTCAGGACGTATCAGTGTGTCGGCAGACGGTGGACGCCTCTGTTTTATTAAAAAATACAACCAATGCCAGCGTCATATTCTATCTGAATCAATCCCCGGTTGAATATGTGAAGCTGTCAGGTTCTGTCTCTATGTTCCAGTCCTGTGGTCTGGATGCAGGAGATCAATCTCCCAATAGAAGTGGGTGGGACTTTCACTGGAGGAGAACTCAATGAATTCTGTCAAAATCCATATATGACTTCTATCAGTGATCAATAGTATCTATATTGATATCTGAAACCATTTACATGATATAAACCATCATAACATGGACAATTAGAAGGAAAGACACATTTACAGTATTTAAAAAATTTGCAAACAATTCAAAAATCTAAATTGTCCCAAGATAGAAACATAAAATGTAACGTAATCCGACCAGTAGTTTAGTCAGATGTTTGAAGAAATTGCTAATGAAGTGGAGGCTGTTGAGCTCAAAACACTTCAATTCTACAAACGCTGATAAGAATATTATCAGTTTGTGACACTAGAAAAAAAAATAAAAAGGAGCAGGAGCACATATAGTTATAATTTTAAAGATGTGAAACCAATATTTAGAGACACGGTGTGTGGAGACGCTAACCCTGACCCACTTTGATAATAAAGACAGTTCCAGTGTAATAGTAATATGAACCTTCTAAAAGGGACATATGTTGTATTTGTACTCGAATATTAAGACCGTTCTGGGTCCAGATCCTCCGCAGGTGTTTTCTTTCCTGGTTTAGGATCTTGTCCACAGGTCGTTAGTGGTTATTGGCAGGGATGCGCAATAATTGTTGTTTACAACCAATAACTTCCTGCTTCTTGTAACCGATACCGATAACAAACAACACAACTTTTTCCTCAGTTTTCTCTGTTTTAATCGAATAATTTTTGAATATTTTTAAAATATAATAACCTTTTGACTCTGAGGTTTAATGAACATCTATGTGATCTTTGAATTGAGTATAGAAAAATACCTGATTTTTACCGAAAGATACAAAGGAAAATAGCATAAGAAATGGTTATAAATGACTTTGATCTCCTGTTACCCTTTCATGCATATAGTTATTCAGACTTATAGTTGCAATAATTACTCCCATTTAGCTGTTTTTAGACAAGTTATAGCTCTGTAACAATGACATTTCTACAGATTTTCTGATTAATTAGTAATTTTTCTACATTATCAGATAATTGATAAAACCACTGGTGTGTAACATCCATTAGAGTTACCTTTTAAATTATGTTTGTTTTTTATGGAAAAAGGCTTTTGGACACTATACTAAAACATGTATTTATGATAAAGTTATTTGTAAGCTGTTACAAATAATTGACTTAGATATGTTTCTCATCCATAATAATCCAATTGGACACATTTAAATCTTGTTTGGGAGGAAAAATCCCACTCAGTTTTATAATAAAGGGTTCAGCTAAAAGCTTGAAGTTTCATTTCAACAAATATATTTATATATTTGTTTTCATTTTCTTCCATTTTTATGAGTCTTATGCGATGTTTCATCAGGAAATATTAAAACACTTAAATCTGCCCATTAAAGAGGATGGAAAAAAACACTTAGACAATATAAGTTTCAGTCAATTTCTTACATTTTATTACTGTTGCACCATTTATACAAGTACATATAATTTTGAATGCATCAATTTCCATATCTTTTCGTTTTTGTTTCAATGGACGTCGTGTAGGAGTGGAAATAGCAGTGGTGAGACATGGAATGAAAATATCAACTGTAGTTGCCATGGATGCAGACTGAGAAATCATTATTATTATTCATTTTATTTTTTTTTATTCCACTTGACCAAAAAGACAGGACTACAGGTTCACCCAACCACGGACATGCAAATTATTTTTACTGAGTCGAGAGAAAAAAAAAACCCCAAAACAAACAAAAAAACTGGACCAAATGACACATGACGTTTCCTCGAGTGTTTGTTTCTGCTACGAGTGTCGGGAGGAAAACGCCGCGTCAGTCGGAAACGGAAAGATTAGCAGATGGATGGCGGCGGATATTCACATATATACCTGCTCATATGCAAAGGTGGGAGGTTCGGTCAGGTACCAGGGCGCTGGTTCTGCAGTTCACACATCGATTAATTCGACTGTTTATTCATCCTTCTTTAACCGTTCTTCAGTCCTTTCATCAAAGTTTGCGTCTCCTGCTAATTTTTTCAGAGTTCTTGTCCATTCTTCCCTTGTCCATTCCCTTTTATTTTTCCTATTTTCGCTTGTCTAAAAGCGCACATTTCTCCAGAATTGGAGATAGAAAGCTTTCCGTTCAGCCTCTTTTATACTTAAGTTCCTTAAGTACAACTTTCCTTTGCCTTTCCCTCAGATTGACGCTAGTTCTACAACCTGAAGAGACAATTAGGCTACGTTCAGACAGCAGGTCTTAATGCACAATTCAGATTTTTTTGCTGAAATTGGAATTTTTTTGTGTGCTCATTCATATTACACATTAAATGCAACTTCTATCAGTTTTGATTATGAACTGAATGCGACCCTGAAGTGACCCACATGCAGAAAAAGGTCCTGGCGTAATACATGACCACGCAGGCACGTGCTGTGTTTATGGAAGTAACACTCCTGGGATGCAGGATTGTGACTTTTGTCGCATTTCAATGACATAAAGGTTGGATAAATGCGACATGGCCGTTCAGACTGAAGTCACATTGCAAAATATCAGATACGTATCAGATTTAGGACCACATTTGAAAGTGGCCTTGGTCGGATTTGAAAAAATGGATTTGTGCTGTTCAAACTGTCTTTAACAGATCTGATACAGGTCACATGGGCAAAAACATTGGATTTGGGCTTCATTTGCCTGCAGTCTGAATGTAGCCTTCCTGATCCTTCTTATTCTATATCATTTTCAAAGTGGGAATAAAGTGTGTTTAAGTCCTCCAAGCTAAAGGGTCGCTGGTAACAGGCGTCTCCTTCCCTATCGGTGCGTTGGTGTTGTGGAACAGTATTGCTATTTTTACTTCAACTAAAAGGATGGAGGTGCCACCGCTGCATACGCCAGCTGTATATATGCGACATAGGAAAGGAGAAATGCATGATGGGATGGCCATGATAAACTCAGAGGCTTCTTTTCATGTGCAAGGCTTTCTCATCCCATAATGATGGCATACACACACACGCACACACATATATATGTGTGTGCGTGTGTGTGTGTGTGGTTGCCATAGAAATGGCGGTTGCTACTCTGGACTTCCCATCCATGATGCAGAGCCTGCTAATGGAGGTGATGGTTTCAGGTTAGAATCACTGTAACATTACGTGTTTTTGCACTGATTAGAAGGGGGTTAACTTGACTTTTTAGCAAAATATGGAGCTTTTCCTGTAGTTTTTGCTCCGATTAGGAAAATATCTACCAATCTGTGTACTGGAGTTGTTAGTTCATACGTTAGAAAGCATTGTTGAAGTCCCAATGCCTTTAAATGTTGAATATTTTATGGATATGGAACTTTACTGCCAAGGTTATGGATATTTTAGATACTGGCAAAGATTGAGCTGATAATCCTCCACCTCTGTCCCGTTCTGTCCATTTATGGTGGTGTTCAATAAATATAAGTTTGAGTTTTCAGTGTAAACTTGTCTTCATAACAGCTCCCATCTCTACCTGCACCGTCTTCATCAGTGTTTAATGCAAAAAAGATTTAAAAAAAAACATCAATGAGTCGATGTTAAAATTTGGATGAAGGGTCCAAGATTTCCATCAGTGTTTCTAAAAAACACTTCAGAGGTTGTTTTAGCGAGGCGTTGCAGATGTAATAGTTATTACAAATGTTAAAAAAACCCACTTAGTTCACTACATACCAAGGGTTTCAGTACAAAATCTAGATCTGAAAAAACTCCTACATCAGTTTTATGTCTAAGAATACATTTAGCTCTGCGTCTCCTGACTTTATCAACCTCTAAAGTATCCAAGAAACCGTGGTTTAACTCAGTCCTTGTGACAAACCCCCCCCATTTTAAGCCAAGAGATGGAGAAACGGGCAGCAATGCAACCCGGAAACACAAAAAACTGTAGGGAGATGGTTGGGGGAAAAAAAGGAGACGACCACAAATCCACAGCACTGAATACTGTCGGTGGAGGAGGAGGAGGAGGAGGAGGAGGGATGAAGAGTGGACAGATGCGGTGGGAGTCCAGCTGGTGAAGTGGTTCTGTCGACCCTCCCTCCTTCCCTCGGTCCCATTTCCCCACATTGTCCACAGAGCAGAGGGGGAGGGGGCGGGGCTTCTTAACACCGGGGTTGAACCTCTTGACCGTGTGAAGGAGATGGCGATGGCGGGATGGCGAGGCAAATGGCCGACACAGACTCGTATCAAAGTTCAAATACTACAGCAGAAAAAAATAGAATAAAACATAACAATAATAATAGCAATAATCATCTGCAGCTGCGGATTCTTCTCCAGGTGGTCGCTCCGGTCCGGCTCCTTCAACCAATCGTCATCATTACAATTATTATTATTATTGTTATTTCATAATATGCGTGGGCTAGTTAATTTCTTTTTCATCTTTTTTTACTTTGTCGTTGTTTAGTTAGGTACTTAATTTTCATTTCCGAAAAGAAGCTGTCCATTAATCTTGAACTGCTACGGTTTGATCCTTGCTTGGTGCCTCTGTGGCGTTCGCCTCCTTCGGCGGTTCGGTGGCTGGTGTTGAACTGGCGGCCTCCTTTGCCGGTGCAGGGGCCGCCGCCTCTGTGGGCTTGGGGTCGGGGGAGGCAGCGGGCGCCGCCTCGGCTTTGGCTGCTGGTGCCGCGGGGGCCTCAGTCTTTTTGGCGTCGGCCTCGTCTTTGCTCTCTGGAGCCGCTGCCGCCGCCTTAGCCTCTGGCTCCTTGGCGGCTGGGGCCGACTCCTTGGCCGGTGCGGGGGCGGCTGGTTTCTCCTCGGCCTTGGCGGGCTCTGCGCTCTTGGGCGCCTCTGTTTTCGGCTCAGCGTTGGCGGCAGGTTTCTCGGGCTCCTTTGCGGCCGGAGCTGCGTTCTTTTCCTCGCCCTTGGCGGCGTCCGCTGCAGGCGCCTCTTTGGCCGCCGTGTCGTTCGCTACCTCCTTGGCGTCGGTGGCAGCAGGGGCCTCATCTTTGTTGTCCTTCGGTGCCTCACTCTCCTCGGCTGATGCCCCCTCGGCTTTGGCATCCTTGTCTTTGGCCTTGTCATCGTTCACATTGTATCCCTTCTTCTTTTTGCTGAGTTTGCCTCCCATGATGCCTTTCTAGTCTCTGAAACACAAAGGAGAATGACATTGGTGTCATTAATGTATTCACAGAAGAGTAAACGCAAAATCTAAATAAACACTACTGACCTAAACCAGCCTTAGACTGAGACACAAACGGAGCATATCTATGTTCCCTGGTACCTAACCGCTAACCTGTGGTCAAACATCACTGCCTGCAACTACAGTTCATAGCTTTTATTCCTATATACAGTCGTGGAAAAAATTCTTAGCCCACCCCTTGTTTTCTTCAATTTCTTGTTCATTTTAAACTAAAGGCCCATTTGTTTGGACAAATATAATGATACCAACAACGATAGCTCATAGTAGTTTAATTTCAGAGCTGATATGTTTCCATTTTCTATGTTTTCTTGATAATAACAAAAATCACTTCAGTTCTTCCGTCAATATCTGTCATTGTACTGACAAAAGCAGTGCTTTTATTCATTCCATGTTTTCTTTTCTGTCTGTTTTAGTCACATGATACACACAGAGGTTTGGACTGTACTTGATCACATAACCATAACCGCGAGGCACGAGTGCTATCCACTGCACCACTGTGTCGCTGGATACAAAATAATGTCATAATATAGTTTTATATTGGGATAAATATCATATTAATTCATTTTTATTCATATTGGTTTTTATTGTTTCTGTTTTTTGTTCTGTTGATTATTTTCTTCATTTTCTTGATTATTTAGTTCATGTTTTCATGGTTCATGGCTCACATCAACTTTGTTCATTTTAGTGAATTTTGTTCATATTTTGTTGATTATTTTGTTCCTTTTGTGGATTATTTTCTTCACTCTTGTCTAATTAATTTTTTTCTTTTTAAAATCATGATATATATTATATTGATTATTAATATTGATATTTCTACATCAAATCATCATGAACTCGACATCTTACAGCTGAAGACATGATGTTTCCCAATATTTATGTTCATATAGTTTATAAACATCTGTATTTCCTTATAGTTTAATGGGAGATTTTTCTTGCTCAGTGAAATGTGATGAAAGTAGATGGTTAGTTGTGGTAGAAAATTATTATTTATAGTCATAGATTAAAAAAAAAACAAAAACAAAGTCAGTGTTGGGAGAAATTCAGTCCAAAGCATCTGAGGCATTTTGGAAGCAAAGATAACAATTTAAATCAAATTAACCTATACAATGATATTTATCCCAATATAAAACTATATTATGACATTAGTCATTATTGTTTTTATCCCAGACCCCTGTTAGTAAAGAAACACCTGAATTCATCGTGTCCACATACTTTTGTCCATATAGTGGATGAGTTAGGTTAATTGTGCTAACGAAATGCTGACAAACCCTACAAAACCGTCTGCAGAGAAGACTGATGTAAAGAATTCATGAAAAACCTAACATGAGCGAATAAAGTCAGTGTGTAAATGTAGAATCTGAGGTGATGATGTGGCTGAGCTGGAAACTGACGCCTTCGAGCAGGTCGATCGTCGACGTCACCGGCACATTTCTGGCTGTTTTTCAGCTGAAGCTCTTTTATGAGTCTCACCATCTGTGAGCTCGACGGGGAACGACTTCAGCACAACAACAAATCAGCATCATTACGAGCAAAGAACCTGATGCCTGAGAGCCTGAGACAGAACAAATATATATTAACTATTAACCCTTTATCAGTCAAGTAACTATTTTTGGTAATTTCCCACATATTACAAGACAGTGACAGTAACAGGTCCAATGAGGACAGTGAGTTCCCAATCTCAGGTCCAATGTGGTCTCCAGGGTCTGTGAGGTCCACCTCTGCATGAACAGTGAGTGGACCTGCTTTGTTTGGTTCCATGAAGTAATGGAACTAATGTAAGGAATGATGTTCAAAGGGTTAATGTGGATGTGGACAGGGGTCTGGATCAGGACGCATGTTGGTCTAATGTCCTAAATACATGTTCATTTCACCTTACATGGGTTTTTCTTGTATTTTTTTTTTTGTTTACATTGTTACAGGAACAATGAAAAATCTTTTTTTGTTCAGCAGCAGATTCTTAAAGTGCAAAATTAAACTGAAAATATATGTTAAAAAAATACTGACAGGAAACAGAACTACAAAGAAATACAAAAATGTACAAAAGGCCAACTCTACCACAGAAAGAACCAATATATACAACAAAGAAAGGATATGTACGAGGTATTAAAATATATGAATGAGGTCCAATTAAAAACGGGGTGAAGTATGATTGTTGTAGAAGGAAACAGGTTTATTGGAAAAGCTGAAAAACCAGATGATTGGAGACGCTTTATCTGCAGAAATGACTGAGTTTTGACACTCGTATTGATCACATCGGTGTCGTATTGATGACATTTTGTGTTTGTATGTCCATGACAGTCACATAAACAGGAGACGGTGGTAAAAATCTAAAGAAAAAGTCTCAGAAGTTACCTCCAGAACCTCAGCATTTATGTGAATGGGCCACAGCCGATGCTAATGCTAATGCTAATGCTGTTTTTACTGTACTATTCCTGTAAAACTGCGGTGAACGTCTGGTGGCGGCGTTGGCCACAGTGGCCGTTCCTGCCTCGGCGTTCCACGGGCCACAATAGAACCCTCTGCTGTATCCCAGCAGGCACAATGACTCACAATCATCTGGACGCACAATGGCTGCTTTTAACCCGAAGGCACTGGGTTGGGGCGGCGCCGCCACAACCTGCAGGAAACGCTCTGGGAGGCACAAAGACTTAATTTAACCTACGAACTGAGATGCACAAAGGAAGTGTGATCTGCTTCATGTGGACGAACAGACGGGCGACAAATGGAAACATGAGAATCAGCTCCGACGTCAGCTTTAACCCCTAAAGACGCAAAACGAATAAAACCATCTACTGATGGAACTGTTTAATACCCGCTGATCCATTAATTCTGTCCATACATGTTAATAACTGGTGTAAAATACAGTTAATGTTTTCATGGTCACCAGATATGACCCATTTGGACGTTCAGAGGCACCGTAGTTACCGTGGAAACACCATCATCTTCTACAACATTGATTCACCAGTAAAACCCATGGAGTTGGATCAATGACAGTGGATGGAAACACTGGGTTTATGTTCAGATAATGATAGATTTAGCTGAAAAAGTCACTTTTCCCTCTATTTTCTCTGTTTCTGTTTACAATAACTTTCAATGACAACAATCCGCATGATCATGAAGAAAGTACACAATTTACACTGAAACCGCAAAATACAGAGCATCGTATTGTAATAAATGGTGGTAAATCACTTAGGAAATGTGGAAATAAAATAGCCAAAAAAAGAAGTAGATTAAGTTTGAAAAAAGATTAAAATAAGTAACAAAATTAATATGAATAGTTATTTATCCCCATTATGGGATCAATAAAGTCTAATCTAATCTAGTTTAATGTAATTTAGTGTAATTTAGTTAGAACTGGAAATTATTTTGGCAAAATACTAACAAAACCAAGACAATTCACTTTGATACGATGCTTGAAAATAGATGATGTGGAACAAATGTAATAAAACTAAAAATTGTAAAAGAAAAAAAAAAAGTGAATTTCTGTCCCTCGTCAGAGTGAAAAAGATAAACACATTGAGGACATTTTAGGACGAGAAAGACTATTTTACAATTAATAGAAAAGTTATTAAATCTAAAATTATTAGAAGTTGTTCAGGCTGATGTTGGTGTTGGATATCATCGTCTATTTTCTGCTGAATGTAAACTCTGTCTGAATGGATCAAAAACATGCGATTAATGCTGTGAAAGTATGTATTTTACCCCAAACCATGATCTTTTCCTAAACCCAAACCCTCACAAAATATGACCGAAAAATGCAATTTATAAATGAATGAATAATGAAAATGAGTTTTACTCTGAATAAGGCCTTTCATATTTAACCTTGTGACAGTTTTCAGCTGCTTTTACAGATTTCTGTTCATTATTTCTGTTTCTAGTTTTATGTCCACGTCTGTTCTTTCTGCTTAGTTCCGACGTTGGTTTATGGAACAACGACACCACATCCTTTCTGTCTGAGTGACTTCCCTTATTTCTGCTAGTTTTGGTCGACATGTCGTCTTTTATGCGTTGGTTTATGGTCATTCTTATGTTTATTGAAACTGCTGAGTTTGTGGGTTATGTGACACTGGCAAAACTTGTATAAAATGATAATAATCTGTTTTTTTCTGACTTTTAACATGTTGTTTTAGTTTCCAAACATACTCCCAGATGAGAAAACACTCTACTGGCAAACCACACGACACAATCTTTAACTTACAATCAAACTCACTGTAAACCCGGATAAATTGAGTTTACTTTCAAAAATTGAGAGAAGTGGTTGCCGCAAAAAAAATTAAGTAAATTATTATTGAACTTTTTAAGTACTTTTAACTTACATTTAACTAAGACTTTAAAGCAATGATATTTTGCTTTTTCAAATGGAATTCTTCATTTTCAAACACTTCCCTGTGGTCTCCATAAACTGTAAATGCTCTGCTTGGGTCTGAATTCCTCATTTATTCAACTCCACAGGTCCATCTTCCACCCTCTTTCTGAGTAATGACACCAGAAAGGTAAGGTGGTTTGGAGCGCTGGCCCTTTAAATGCACATGAGCCACTTCAGGCCCCGCCCCCTCCAGGTTGTTAACTGTGCTGCTTTGTCC
>JAPTYQ010000010.1:7186487-7197103 GCA_029814465.1 Ostorhinchus cyanosoma
AGATAGATAGATAGATAGATAGATAGATAGATAGATAGATAGATAGATAGATAGATAGATAGATAGATAGATCTTCTATTTTCTATATTTCTATTTTCACATTGGGTTTGTAGATTGACAGTGACCCAGAATAGATGTGATGACATTTTGGGAAAAGTAGCTCAAAGTTCACATTTTTGATGAATTTTTAAATCTTGCCCCCCATTTACTTATAATTAGTGAAAATTGTCTATAAAATTAGCTAGAATACATACTCGTGTTTTTATCTATATCTTTGTACTGTACTTTGGGCACTTGCGTTGTTTTAAATGTGCTGAATAAATAAACCTGACCTTGACCTTGACCTTGACCTCGTACCTCTAACCCGGTCTGTCCTGGTCCTCAGACGTACATCGGCTCCATCCTGGCGGCGGTCAATCCCTACCAGACGCTGCCCGGCCTCTACGACCGCCCGGCCGTGGAGCTGTACAGCCGACACCACCTGGGAGAGATTTCGCCGCACATCTTCGCCGTCGCCAACGAGTGTTACCGCTCACTGTGGAAGAGGCTTCAGAATCAGTGTGTCCTCATCAGGTAGGATTTCCATCATCTGTTTATACATGTGTGTGTGTTTTTATTCATTTATACAAACACACAGAGTGTTAACCGTAGCGGTCCTGATTAATCACCTAAAGAGCGTAATCTGCTCAGACGGGTAATAATGCCAACACTTTTATCGCAGTTTGTTTTTAACTTTTACACTTTTTTTTCTTGAGCCATAAACAAAAATACCAAATACGCAATAACTAACAAATTTGTAACCCTTTAAATGCCATATTTATAATAGTAGCAAACCACATTTTTTGATGCAAAATACACTTTTAAAAAACTTATTTTTTAAGTATACTACATAAAAAATGTGATAATTTAAATTTAAATTAAATAATAATGCATATTAACTAATGTTAATTACTGACATATGACAGGATGAACATTTTTATATAGTATATAGTATATTTTTTGCATAAAAAAATATGGTTTATTTACATAACAAACATGCATTTAAAGGGTTAAAAATATGACAGTGATTGAATGTTTTGTATTTTTGTTTATGGCTCATGTTGATGAAATACTTTTTCTTTTTTTTAAAGTTACAAACAAACTGTATGAAAAGTATTCTGACATTACTCTGCCACTGTGCAGATTATGCGCTTTCAGTGATTAGACAGGCCTTTACGGGCCGAAAACCAGAGGGTTATTCAAAGTATTTCACCACTGGAGGGCAGAAAATCACCAAAATGAGGCTGATAGAAGCAGAAATCCCATCGGTTTTCACTCAACGGCATAAAAATCCGTACCTTTCATATCAGTCCGAGGCTCCAGCGTGTGTTTGAATAAATCTTTTCTTAATTTGCCGAACACTTTGATGGCGTTGGAGCTCCTGTCGGCGTTTGGCTGCAGCTCAGAGGATCCGTTACCGTCTCCGTCCACTGGCTTCCCTTCCTCACATCCGTCCTCTCTGATTGAACTGGACGACTTTCACATCCTCCATTGTGTTCTCAGATGGACGGAGACATCCTCTTCCCTCCAACTTCAAAAAGGAAAAGTTATTTTTACATTTTGGCCAACAGTGATATTTTGCAAAGCGCGGATGTGGAGTTGGACCGTTGTGTTTGTGGTCGCTGAGGTATGTGGAATATGTCGACACGGAGTTCACTGACCAACAAAAATATGAAACGACTCGATAAGTACAACAGCGAACCCAGTGTCCGAACAAACACAGTTGATGCTGCAAGATAAGAATAACAAAGGAAAATCCCCTTAACCCTTTATTGGGAAAGTTACTATTTTTGGTCATTTCCACATACATTGCAAGATAGTAGGCGTTTTTCCGTTGAGCCTCAAATTGCGCAAATAAAACTTGCGCATAAAAATTTGCCTGATGGCAAAACAACAATTTCGCCAAAACTAGTTTTTTGATGAAACGTTTTTGGTGTGGTTTTTTGGGCGTATATTCTTCATAGATTTTTTTTTTTTTTTTAGTAACTTCATTGACATTGATTTTCTACATTTTATTTATTTATTTATTTAATTCATTCTTTTTTTTTGTTTTTAAGTTAGCTTTATTTAAAACATTTTAATGAATTTTTCTATTTTCTATTTTATTTTCTTATTAATTTTTTTATTTGGTTTTGTTTTAATTTATGACAATTTAATTTAATATATTTTATTAGAATTTTCTACATTTTTAGAAAATGTATTCTATTTTTTATTTTATTCTATTTTTTGCAGAGTTCAGTATATACACAAATCTATGGCATCTACAGCCATTTTTTCCCCATAGAATGTTTGTTTTTTCTTTGCTGCACCAGAGTTAAATCATTCTAATGGTTTACTCCTGTAATTTATAATATTGGGGGAAAAAATACAGATGTGTGGACGACAGGGGCGTCAATGATGTGTACGTCCACGTTACTGACCAACACTACATTTACATCAATGTATTTAGTTGTCATTGTTGGTTTAGGAAGTTATTTAATACAAATTAAACAATATGTTAAATGATTGACTTTTGTTTAGTCAGATGGTTGTTTTTGCAGGAGATTTTCACGGAAATAACATAAAATACAGAGGAAAATATTATGATAAACAGATAAGTCACTTAAGAAAAAGAGTTTCATTTGGGATCTGATGTAAAAGTGGAACTTTTGGGTTTAATAATGAAAGAGTTAATAAATATGGTGAATGAAAGGGTTAATGCAGAACAAACTTAGGTTTATTCACTGCACTGATGATATTAACGTGGTTTAGTGTTGACTCTTTGAAAACCTGCGTTAAACACAGAAGCACATGTTGTTCTGAGCTGCATCAGTTATTGTGTTAAAGACACAGAATGGCCTTTGTGTGACAGGATGTTGTCGAGTGGGAACAACATGTGCAATGGCGGAAACACAAACATGTCCTATCGTTGGCGGAGACGCACAATGCAGCCCTTCTATTGGACGACTCCCATCAGAACAAGACATCTGCCTTGAGCTGAAACTAGGGATGGGAATCAAGAACCGGTTCATGTGGAGAACAGGTTCCTGTGGAGAACCGGTTCACGTGGAGAATCAGTTCATGTAGAGAATCAGTTCCTGTAGAGAACCAGTTCATGTAGAAATCGGTTTATGTAGAGAATCGGTTCATGTACGTAAGAGGTTCATGTAGAGAACCGGTTCATGTGGAGAACTGGTTCATGTGGAAAACCGGTTCATGTAGAGAACCGGTTCATTTAGAGATGGGATTCATGTAGAGAATCAGTTCATTTGTTTGTTTTTCACTAATCCACCGTCTAAAACCACCAAATATAAGCTGAAAAATTGACAAGTCAGCATGTTTGAGAAGCAAATCTTTACACGAAAAAATCACAGAAAAAAAAATCTGTGACTCATAATTGGTGGATGAAAGGGTTAAAGTGGTTACTAAAGTGGGGAAGGTGTTTGAAACCTAACAAATTGGTTTTGGGGACAGAAGTGGACGAACTGTGGTCCAGATCAGACCTTTAATCACATACGTTTGATAATGTTGCATTTGGTCCCAAACTGCCCAGGTTTGATTAAATTACTGATCAGTGGTTTCCTGTTCGTCCCTGGACTCAGTTAGTCCCTGACCTGGTGACCTCAGAGGAGGGGGAGGGGCCAAACCCAAGACCCCCCACCTCTGTTAATTACACAGGCATGTGGGGTCAAAAAGGCGGCGGCGAAGCCCAGCAACAACAGACCTGAGAGCTGTAGTATGGGGATTTGACAGGGTTTGTGTGGGTCTGTGTGGATCTGTGTGGATCTGTGTGGGTCTATGTGGATCTGTGTGGGTCTATGTGGGTCTGTGTGGATCTGTGTGGATCTGTGTGGGTCTGTGTGGGTCTGTGTGGGTCTGTGTGGGTCTGTGTGGATCTGTGTGGGTCTATGTGGATCTGTGTGGGTCTGTGTGGATCTGTGTGGGTCTGTGTGGGTCTGTGTGGATCTGTGTGGGTCTGTGTGGATCTGTGTGGGTCTGTGTGGGTCTATGTGGGTCTGTGTGGGTCTGTGTGGATCTGTGTGTCATCGTGTCATGTCATTTTTTTGATAATTTTCTTCATTTTCCTGATTTTTTTTTTTTTTTTTGGGGGTCATTTTCTTGATCATTTTGTCTATTTTTCTTGATTATTTTGCTCATTTTTGTCCATTTTCTGGATAATTTTGTTTTTTCATCCTTTGTTTTGTAATAATTTAGTTTTGTTTGCTGACTCCTGTTTGGCAACAATAAGTAAATAAACACTCTGACTCTGATTCAGCACAAAACCTGCTGGGGTGGCGGTTTTTCCCCCTTCTCTTCAGGTCTGGAGGTTTTCCAGGAGCTTCTTCGTTGGTGGTTTGAGGAGCTCTTGCTGAAATCTCACCAGGAGCAGGTTTCTATTGAACCCTGAGGCAGGAATCTGCATCAGTAGAAAGGCAAAGTGCCGTTCATGAGCATTAATGAGCAGATGCACTGTGTTAGCGCTGCTGCCTTCCTCCTCCTCCTCCTCCTCCTCCTCCTCCTGCCTGGATCTTATTACCCACAATCCCTAAATCCGACGAGAATGCTTCCTGCCTCGCCTGAAAATGCCAGCTAGCAAATTTATGGCTCTTCTTCGTCCGATGCACCCACCCATAGGAGGTGATCCGCTCAGTGCGTGGGTGGGGGTTCCTGGTGCTTTTACGAGGGTCTTTAAAGTTTTGGGGGGACCAGGGAGGGAAATGTGTGTCGTTGTGAAGCTGACCACGTACGGCGGCAGCTGGGCAGCGCTAAAGCTAAGTGTAGGCTGTCAAACACAAACTTTACAAGCTCGACAAGTGGACGTAAAAAGCGTCCTGTGGGCTCACACTGATCCGATTACAAGTGCAAGTGTTGCTTTGCGTCGAGGTCTGAGGAGCCGCCGTGAACTCCCATTGTTTCACATCTGTTACAGCGGCTGAAATTACAGTCAACATGTTTAATAAGGACCCAACACACGTCTTAAATCCACTCTTAATCCACCTTTTGGAGGCTGGCGTGAACGTTCAACAAGCATTATGTGACATTATAATGAGTCTAAGCTCCTTTACTTCAAGGTCATGCATGATGCTTATCCCTCGACAGCCATCTGATATTACAATTTATACTTCAATTTCAGCAAAATATATACACAACTGGGTCCAAGTCTAATCCACCTTTATCTGTGTTGGTTTTCAGGGTTGAAATGTTCATGCATATTTAGTTCTCATTCTCTTTTCTTCAGCATTAAACAGGAAAATACATGAAATACATGCACAGCCTTAAAATAAACTGAAAAACTACTAAAAACTCAATGTGTTGCAAAGGTTAAAGTCGCTGTTTATTGTGACCTTTGACCCCATGACAAGAAGCAGCACAATTAGAAACATCTGACGTGTTGAATCAAACCTGATCATATCTTTATTTTTGTTCAATTTATTGATTATTTTCCTCATTTTGTGAAATATTTTCTTTGTGTTGTGACAAATTTGTTCATTTGGTTTGTTTTGTGGTAATTTTGCAGATTATATTGATCATTTTCACACATTTCCATGATTATTTTGTTCATTTTGTTAATTTTTTTTTGTTCTTTTGTTGCTTATTGTGTTCATTATTGTTTGTTTTTTGGTAGTTTTGTAGATTATTTGATTATTTTCACTCATTTCAATGATTATTTTATTCATTTAGGTAATTGTTTTGGTTTTTTTTTTTTTTTACATTTTTTTCTTTCCTTTTGTTTTTTCTAAAAAAAATTTTGTCCATTTTGGTTTTGTGTTAATTACTTTTTCAGTTTGTGTGAAAATTAATGCCTTAAATCTCATGTTGTCTGAACTAAAGTGATAAAGACATTTGACGAGCTCACAGTAAATACGAACACTGTGGTTTATAGAAGCAGTTTTTCCATTAAACTGTAGTTTTTACTGCCTTAATTCTTCACATATGTCCGATTGGATCTAAATACGGACACAAATGCATATGTGTGGACATTAGAACTTTACTAAACCAACAAATAGAAGGACTTTGACACAGGACTGTATATTGTTTTGTTTCAGAAATGAGAAATCAGCTTATTTTAATGAGTTTTTTCCCCTTTAATTTTATTTCTTTGTTTTGACACTTAAGAAACAGGCAAACATCATGATTGACTGACATCTCATGTCCTGTTGGACTTAAATTTAGTGTCAAAAGATGCAACGTTCAACCTCAAAACATTCAGACGAGGATAATCAGCCGTTCCAGTGTGTGTCTTGGGACGCTCCCTGTGTCATTTGCTCTATTTTAACAGACGGTAAAGCATCAAGTTTGTGTTTTGGCTGAGGTTAAAGGTCATGACTGTGGTCTGTGGCTGGTTTCTCTGGAGGAGCTCATTGTGCTGCTGCCGCCGTTGTCATGGAGACAGTTTCTCTTTCCTTGAAGTTGAAATATCTGCGGTGAACGAAGCGTTTTCACCGCGGATGATGTGAAAAGTCAGCTGCGCGGTTTATAAAATGAGGAAGAAATGACGCAAGGATGTAAAAAACACCTGCTTCAACTAGGGATGAGAGTTAATCTGGCCATTCTGCTTGCATTATTAATATCACTTATTGATTCTCATTGGATTAGAGCAGGACTGTCAAACTCATTTTAGTTCAGCCCAATTTGAATTCAATGGGCCAGACCAGTAAAATAATAACATAATAACCTATAGATAATAATCCCATTTTGTCTTTGCTTTAGTGTAAAAAGGTCAAATTAAATGATGAAAATGTGAATAACCTGAGTAACCATGTACAAACTGAAATTTATTAAGAAAAATAAGTGGAATTTCAACAATATTATGTCTCATCTTATTATTAACACGATTTACAGATCACAAATTAAACTTTTTTCCCCACATTTTGTGATGACTTATAACATGTAAAGGGTTTCAGATATCAATCTAGTTCCTACTGATCACTGATAGAAGTCGTATATGGACTCGGATTGAATTAGTTGAGTTCTCCTCCAGTCAAAGTCCCGCCCACTTCTACTGGCAGATTGGATCTCCTGCATCCAGACCACAGGACCCTGTTATAGAGACAGAACCTGATGACCTCACACATTCAACTGGTATTGATTGCGATAGAACAGACGCTGACATACAGGAGCATTGGAACGGTTTCTTCCTCTGGTGTTGGGTTTCTGGTCTGGGCTCCTCTGCTTCCTTTCAGCTGTAGTTTGCTGTACAATAGTTCTGGGTGAGGTCCAGTTCATCCAACGTACTGAAGACTCCCTCCTTCCTGTTCTACCTTGGGTGGCAACAGCATGTGGACGTCCAGGCTTTAGTACAAAGGCCGGCCGCTGTGGGAGTCCCAGTTTGGGTTGGCTGGCCGACGTCCAGAGCTCCTTTAAGTGAGTTACATTTAACGGGCCTTTTCAGATTTGGCCTTCGTCACCGTGGTCTAAGCCATTTAAATGAGTTACACACACCCAGCCCTTTAAAGCCACGTCCAATCTGTTTAAGAAAGTCCAAGCCACTGTTGGACGGAGACACTGCTCAGCTCTGAATTTACTGCATCTCTTTAAAGACACCTAACACAGAAACTGGGCAATAGAGCTGAGTTTTCGAGGCTCTACAGTGAACAAATAGCTGCATAATGACGAACCCAGCGGACGCACAAGCACAGACTGTAAATAAACCTGAACGGAGCCACCGGGACGTCATCCAGCTCTATGTGAACAGAGGTTTTAACCTGGTCCTTCCACCTAATCTGTGTTAAATTTGTAAAAAAAAAAAAAAAGAAAAAAAAAGAAAAAAGGATTTCTGTATATACTTGCATTTTGCACAGCAACCATCAATTTATTTCCTTCATTCCATCAAAATGATTCTTATTTTTTTTGCAATGGCTACTGTCACAGTACTGTGGCACGAAATATCGGTTTGTCTATTTCCACAGAGTCAATCAAATGTTAACATTTATACTGTGACAATAAGCAATAATGACATTTTTTTTGCCACAGAGGCAATCAAGGATACTGTTACATAAAGGGACTCCTATTTTGGGGGGCAAGAAAAAAGAATAGGCCCAAGAATAGACTCTTGGGGTACTCCACAGCATAGTGTGCACGTGAGGAAAAGGATTCCCTAACCTTTACAGTATAGGACCTCTCGGAGAGGTAGGATCTATCCAGGCCAATGCCGTCCCCCTGACACCCACATAATGCTCTCAGTGAGATAAAAGGATTGTGTGTCCACTGTGTCAAATGCAGCTGTTAGATCCAAAAGCAGAAGAACAGCTGCATTTCCAGAATCGTAATTAAAACCAAATCATTAAAAACCTTTAAAAGTGCTATCTCAGAAAAACTATGAAATAAACATGTCCACTCAAATGTGGAGAATCTAAGCTTTCTAACAAGATATAATATGTCTATATTGACAGTGATCCAGTGGGAACGATGAGGTTAAAGCCTCAAGTTTTGCATTTTGTAGCGTGAAGTGACCATATTTGGACACAGGGCTGGAGCTATGTAAAAATTCATCTTTTTTCATGATCTTAAATGGGGGAAATAAGTTATAGACACTGACACACCCTTTTGTTCCAGGTTTTTAACTTGTTTCTTTCTGCTGTTAAGATATTGAATAGTTTACTATTGACTGACTTTTGGAGGCACCCCCGAGTGTCCATCTGAGGAACTGCAGGTTGAGGTTGAAGTGTCTCAGCCCTGGTGGTTTTTCTGCTCGCACAGACCGGCCTCATCATCCCTATAGTCATCTGTCAGGCTGCTGTCTTGTGTCAGCGGGGCCAATGCTGACAACTCCTGGTTCTTTTGCTGCATTTTATAAATAAAGTTGCGTGGCGGTCGGTATGTGCGGTCACATCCGTCAAGTCGCCGTCACTGACCCGATGGACAGAAAACAGAAGCAGGAGAAATATAAACTCAGAGCATCTGGTTGAGCCTGAGACATGAACTTACTGCACATGTGCATGGGAAAAGGACTGAGACGACAGGTCGCTATAGAAACGACCTCTGTGCATAAACCAGAAGGAAGGAGGGTGCATTCATGGCATTACTGCTTTTATTTATCTAAAATTAAGGCTGCATTTCCCAGAAACCATCCTGTTTCAACTGTTACTTTTATTTTTATGTGTTTTAACCCACAAAGACCTAGTGCTACTTTTATGCCTGTTTCCAAATGAATTTTTCTCTCTATTTAACCTTTCTTACGCAATTTATTATTTAGTGAGTTTTGCATTTTTTTAGTGGAAATTCGGAATTTTCCTACATTTAATTCACTGATCATGTAGATGTTCATTAATGCTCAAATTAAAGTTGAGGATTATTTTAACAGAGAAAACTGAAGAAAAAGTGACTTTTTCAGTAAAATACATCATTAATTGAACATAAAACAAATGTCTGCACTTTTACTATATTCATGGAACTTTTGGGAGAAATAAAACACTGAAATTGCTGAGTCGCTTATGGAATGACTCTGAAGATAGCTATGAATCATGGGTAAAAAAAACAAAACATTTGTCAATAGGAGAAACTCCCTCATTGTTAAAGTAGATGGTATAAGAAGGCTGAAGCTTATCTTTCCAGGAGCTGATTTTATAAAAACAGACTCAAACTAACACTGAAACTAATGAAAACTGAACAAAAACCAAGAATATTCAAGAAGTTACACCTAAACTAACCTGGAAAACCAACTGAAGAACATGCTGATCCATTGACTACTTTCCTCCCTTCATCTGAATATCTAGAAGAGCTTCAGCTGTTTCATGTTGTATTTTTGTCTCTACATCATCTAATCATCTCCACCTTCACATTCCCACAGAGTGAAACACCCGACCATTACTCCAATGAATCACACCGACTCCACAATAACACGTTTACACCAGTGACAAACACCAACACTTAACCTGCAGGAGCGGGATTTTAACAGAAATGTTCCAAAATTTCACAATACAAAAAAACCCCAAAAAACAGTCGCTTTCTTATTGTAAAAACCAGTGAGAATGAGTCGATGTTAGAATAAACTGAAATCATAGTAAAAAGTTTATTTATGCCTTATAGAAAGGTAAATAAAATGTATGTGCATGTGTTTTACATAAGAACAATGTACTTATTTCCATTGCTGGTGGTTTGTTGTTTTTTTTTGTTTTCTACTTTTACTGGTTTTATTAATCCTGGTGTTTATTTTTTACTTTAACCTGTTCTTTCCACCGAATTAGTGTTGATTATTTTGTAGTTACCAAGTTCCAAAGCTTATAAGCTAAGTTTATGCCACTTTTGTCATTTTGTGATGTTAAAAATCCTCATTTGTATTAGATGTTGTTCCACAAAAGATTGATTTCATGTTTCAAATATTTTGTGTTTAACATTTTTAACAATTTTTTTTTTAACTATTGTTTGAACATTTGAAAAAGCAAAGTGTATAGAGTATGTTGTATATAGTATATAACAGCAATGGAACAATGTCAACATCCATTTAGTGTGTGACTCCATCCATGTGTTCTTTCTTGCTGTTGATTCATTCAACAGCAAAAACAGAGGAAGGAAGGAAAGAAGAATTCCTTCCTTCCTTCCTTCCTTCCTTCCTTCCTTCCTTCCTTCCTTCCTTCCTTCCTTCCTTCCTTCCTTCC
>JAPTYQ010000010.1:7233669-7248736 GCA_029814465.1 Ostorhinchus cyanosoma
ATTAAATAATGATACAGTGTATATTTATATATATATATATATATATATATATATATATATGACACTAAACTAAATAAACCTTTAAATCTAAAGCGTCCTGTGTCTTCGTTTCTTTGTGCAGGTGGCCTGATGAACACGTGGAAGCGGCGCTGGTGTGTTCTGAAGGATGAGACCTTCCTGTGGTTCCGGGCCAAACAGGAGGCTCTGAAGCAGGGTTGGCTGCACAAGAAGGGCGGCGGTTCATCCACACTGTCCCGCCGCAACTGGAAACGCCGCTGGTTCGTCCTGCGCCAGAGCAGACTCATGTACTTCGAGAATGACAGCGAGGAGAAGATGAAGGGGGTTCTGGACATGCACAGCGCCAAGTAAGAGCCACTGGAAAACCCTCTGAGTCAGCACTTACAGCAGGGTTCAAACATGTGGTCCGTGGGCCAAAACCAGCCCGCCAAAGGGTCCGATCCAGAGTCCGGTCCAGTGAAGTTATTAACAGTCTTTGATGTAGAACTGGTTTTAGTTCAGGTTCTACATACAGAAGAATATGATCTACAGAAAAATAATAACCTATAAATAATGACTTTAAATTTTCCTTCTGCTTTAATGTGAAGAAAAACGAAATTTCGATTCTGAAAATATTTACATTTGCAAACTATGTGAATAGCCTGAACAAACATGAACAACATGAACTGTCTAAAGAAAATTAATGTTAACTTGACCAATATTCTGCCTGTTACTAAATGGTTTGTGTATTTGTAGATCCACTGTGCACACTTGTGTAACATTGTTTATAATGTACACGTATGAATGATAAGTTGAGGCATATAATTGTTTAAATAACACTTATTTTTCTCTTGAAATATTACTTTTTTTAGGTTGTTCAAATTTTTTTTGCTAAACGATAGTTTGTAAATGTAAATATTTTCATAATTTAATGTTTTTATACTAAAACAAAAAGAAAATCTTGGAGTTGTCATTATTTATAGGTTTTTTTGTTATTATTTTACTGGTCTGACCGAGTTTAGATCAAATTGAGCTGAATGTGGAACTGAACTAAAATGAGTTTGACGTCCCTGATTTACAGTATTTACACAAACCCTATGAGCTTTAGTTTTATGGGTCTGTTTGGGTTTTTTTATTTGCAGAGAGATCATCGATAACACTGGTAAAGAGAACGGGATCAACATCGTGATGCCAGAGAGAACCTACCATCTGATCGCAGAAACCGCCGAGGACGCCAGGTCAGTCAGCGATGATGATCATAAAAGATTCACATATGATGGTATAATTGTAGGACAGATAGTAAAATAAAAACCTCCTAAAAAGTACAAAAATATGAGAAAAACTTTAATCCTTAAAGACCTAGAACTATTTTTGGAGCAAATTCCCGATGAAGCTTTGTCTACATTTAACCTTTTCAGAGTTTTTTATCACCATTTATTATAATATTATTCTCTACATTTTGCACATTGTATCGTATTGTAATTTTTTTTTTTCGTCTGTACGTCTGTCTGTCCATTCAACAATACAATCGCATTATCTGAAGAATGCATTGACATATCTGCACCAAATGTATTCTGTGGATGCATCTTGTCATGGAGCAGAAGAATATTGAACATAGGTGACCTGGACCTATTTTTCCAAGGTCAAATGGCCTGGTTCAGTTATAATATCTGAGTATTTTCAAACACAAATATGTAGGTAATAAGTTTTGCACAAAGACAATAGAATCTAAATTATAGGGCATTAACTTTCAACAGAATCTTACACTATATTTGGCCGAGGCAGATTAAAAGTACAGCACGGTATGTTTTGTTTTAAGTTTCAGGCCAGTTCTTATACCCAGCTATAGAAAGAAAAATTGGGAAAAAATGTCATATTATTCCATCAAATCTATAAAACGTAAGTGAAAAATGTAGTTATCCTGATGTCAATAACATGTTTTTGGAGGAAAACCCAGAATATGAAATAATAACAGCTTTTCATTATATTTCTTCTACCTCAGATTCTGTTCAAATCCAGCTGTTATTGTGTTGTTTTTTGGGGGGTGGAGCAGATGTTGGTGTGCATTTGTCTTTTTACCAAATTTAAAAGTGACAATAGGAATAAAAAGTGCTTATTTTTCCATCACATTGATCTGTATTTAATTTGTCGTGAGCTGCTGTTTTCTAGCTCAGTTTCATTCATTGATCTCAACTGAATTTGTTATTGAATATCCTGGAATAAAGTGTTGAGTGGACCCGACAGAATACAGACGTGTTTACTGTTTGAGCTGTTTATCGTTGGTGGTCAGTGTCGATGTCTCAGTGTGGTGATGATAATGATGCTGATGTTGTCTCCATGGTTACAGTCAGTGGTTCAGCGTGCTGAGTCAGGTCCACGGCGCCACAGAGCAGGAGATCAGAGAGATGCACGACGAGCAGGCCAACCCCCAGAACGCTGTGGTGAGTCAGGAGGAAAGCAAAGCACTCTGGGAAATGTAGTGTGTTATAATGGCTGTTTGATGATGTTGTCGTTTTATGTGCAGCAAAAACTTTCTTTATCAGCCTTTAAGATGTTCGATGAATTTTTTCCCGTCTATTTGTGTGTGTGATGCCTCGTTTCCACAAAGGCTGTTGAGACTCATTACCCATCGCTGAACGCCATAATGAACCCCTCCCTGTTTCTTCTTTGTGTCTCTGAAGGGAACGCTGGATGTGGGGATGATCGATTCAGTGTGTGCTTCAGATAATCCAGAGAGGTGAGACCTGAATAAAACACCACAAAGATGAAAGACCAAGATAAACTAATCTACTCAGAGAAACTGGAATGGACCAGTCGACACATCCCATACTGTTTGTTCTGTTAATGCTCATTTAATCAAAAACTGCACCTTTAACTTATAAAGACCCAAACACCCAACACCGACCAAAACCATCTACTGATGTGACTGTTTAATACCCGTTGATCCACTAACCCTATTAATCCATGTCATTAATTGGTGTAAAATACAGTTATTCATCTTTTCATGGTCATCAGATATGACCCATTTGGACGTTCAGAGGCTCTGTAGTTACCGTGGAAACAGTCATTTTCTTCAACATTGATTCACCAACAAAACCCATATAATTGGTTTAACTTAGAAGAATTTAAAAAATGAATAAAATTACAAAATAATAAATAACATAAAAAACTAAGCGAAAGGGTTTGTTTGTGGGGTTTTTTCATTAAATGTAAACCCAAAAAAAGAATAAACTAAGCAACAAACTGAAGAAAAACAGCTCAAATAATCAATAAAATGACCAAAAATGCATAATAAATCAACAAAATAATAAGTAACATGAACAAAATAAGCAACAAACTGAACAAAATTGAAGAAAAAATAAAATCGACATTAAAATGAAAATTTAAAAAATACTACTACTAATAATAATAATTTTTTTGGGGTTTTTTTTTGCTCAGTTAATGATTTATTATGATGAAAAAGTTATTTAGCATTTACCATTTGACATAGCACAAAAAATTATAATCTATATTAACCAATGTTGATGTTAATCATTGATATATGACAGGATGAAAAATAAAAAAATAACTAATCCAATTTTTATGTAGAATATTAGAGCAAGAATAGTTTCTTGCATTTTTTTTGCATCAAAAATATGTTTTTTTTACATTACAAAGTGGCATATTAAAGGGTTTAAAATATGACTGTTATTGAGTATTTGGTATTTTTGTTTTTGGTTCAAGTTGATGAAATACAAAAAAAAAAATGTAAAAAGTTCCAAACAAGCTGTATAAAAACATTCTGACAGTAGTGAGATTCTGTGCATCTGAGGCGCTGAAGGTGATTTGAAGGACCACTATGACGCCAGAGGTCGAACACATCACATACATGTTTTATATATTTCACACATATGAACATGTGGACTCTCAGGTGCTGACACATCCTCCTCCTCATCTTTTTTTTCCTCCTGACCCTCGTGTCTTTGATCCGTCTCAGGCCAAACTCCTTCGTTATGATCACGGCGAACCGCGTTCTGCACTGCAACGCCGACACGCCTGAAGAGATGCACCACTGGATCACTCTGCTGCAGCGATCCAAGGGAGACACCAGGGTGGAGGGGCAGGAGTTCATCATCCGAGGTGACGGCGCCGTCTACATCTGCACCTTTAGAACAGACGGAGCCCAGGAGAGGGAGTGGAAAAAACCAAAACACCACCACACGCTGAGTAGAATAGAATAGAATAATAAATAATAAATAAACTAAAAATACAAATATTAACAGAATATATTGTAAAGTGTGTGAGTGTGAAAGCGTTTTGGGGGAACTGTCACAACATTACATTATTGATCTATTTTTCATTTACTCTCACATTCACTCCTAATGTAAAAATTTTCATATTGTTTTACCTTTTTTTACACTAAAACAAAGAGAATAATTTGTATTTGTTTAATGATTAATAGGTTATTCTGTTATTATTTCACTGCTCTGATCCACTTTAGATCATATCGGTCTGAATGTGAAACATGAACTAAAATCACTTTAACTGATTGTTAATATCTTCAGTGTAATTTTTGTGTCTCATAAATTCCTCCCAGGGGCCGGTATGTTTGACTCCCTGGTTCAGACTGAAACCCAGTGATTCTCTGATCTCAGATCTCTGTCTGTGTAATGAAATGAAGGCGTTTGGATCACCGCTGCAGTGTTGAAGGTCTCCTAATTTTACCTTTGGATTCCTTGGTTTCCAGGTTGGCTGCACAAAGAGATGAAGAACAGCAGTAAGGCGTCACTGAAGCTCAAGAAGCGCTGGTTCCTGCTTACCCACAATTCCCTGGACTACTATAAGAGCTCGGAGCGTCAGGCCTTGAAGCTGGGAACTCTGGTGCTGAACAGCCTCTGCTCTGTGGTTCAGCCGGATGAGAAGGTCTTCAAGGAGACCGGTAGGACCCGGTTCAGCCCACAGACGCATGTTTCATTCACAGTTCTGAGGTTTCATGTTTCAACGGGACTCGTTTTCCTTTGCAGGTTACTGGAACGTGATCGTATATGGTCGTAAACACTCTTACCGTCTCTACACGAAGCTGCTGAACGAGGCCACGCGTTGGGCCAACTCCATCCAGAACGTCATCGACACCAAAGCCCCCATCGACACCCCCACGCAGCAGCTCGTCCAGGACATCAAGGTACCAAACTGGATATTTCACTTTTCTTAAGTAATTGATCAGCATTTATTGTAATTTTATAATCTATTTTTTGCATTTTTCAGTTTAAATCATGTATTTTCTTATATTTAATTCACTGACCATGTAGATGTTCATTAAAGCTCAGAGTAAATTCAAAGGTTATTACATCAAAAACAGAAAAACTGACTTTTTCAGTTAAATCTATCATTAACTGAACATAAAAACAAGCGTCTACAACCTAAATTTCCTAATATTTTCTCAATGTTATTTAATATATTACTTGTTTTTGTTCATTTTGTGGCTTATTTTGTTGTTGCTGATTATTTTTTCATTGTTTATAGATTTTTGTTCTAGACTAATTTGCTCATTATTTTTTGTTTCTGTTTTTCCTTGATTATTTTGGTTATTTCCAAAGGTTTTTGTTTATTTTGTAAATGATTTTGTTGTTTTTTCTTTATTATTTGTTCATTTTTTTTGTTCAGTTTTACCAAAGTCCTAGTGTCATTAAAGTAGGGGGGTATAGGAATAAAATAATAGGGAATCAAAATACGGAAATGACTCAATGATGCATTGATGAAACAGACTCCAGAGATCCAAGGAACAGAGCTGCTGATACTGATATTTCATGTTCTAATACACTTTGTGTTGTGTTTAACATGAATGAGAGGTTTTGGGTGTGTACGTCGACACTGGTGCTGAGGATGAGGAGCTGCTGTAAATGGTCTTTGTGTTGATGAATCTGCAGGAGAACTGTCTGAACTCTGAGGTGGTGGAACAGATCTACAAGAGGAACCCCATCCTCCGCTACAGCCACCACCCGCTGCACACGCCGCTGCTGCCGCTGCCCTACGGAGACATCCACCTGAGCGGTGAGACGCACGTCCACTACACCTACACGTAGAAGGACATGGATTTCAGATGGAACAAGCAGATCTACAGACCAAATATTCAAACATAGTTCCAGTGTCCCTGTTTGTCAGCGTCTGAATCTATCCCCAGCTGAATGTGTGAGGTTGTCAGGTTCTGTTCTATGTTCCAGTCCTGTGGTCTGGATGCAGGAGATCAATCTAACTATATAGAAGTGGGCGGGACTTTCACTGGAGGAGAACTCAACTAATTTAATCAAAATCCATATATGATTTCTGTCAGGAACTAAACTGATATCTGGAACCATTTCAATGTTATAAACCATCCAAATATGGACCATTAGAAGGAAAGGCACATTTTTTATTTTTCAAAAATGTTTAAAAAATTTCAAAAATCAACATTTCTGAAGAGTGTGAACAAACTTTATAGACATTAAATTAATCCAACCAGTAGTTTTGGAGAAGAAAATTGTTGAAATGAAGACAGTGATGACCTTGAGTTTGACCCTTCGAGGTCTCTCAAGGTCAAAGGTCATGGTCCCGTATGAAAGTCCATATATGACTTCCTATCAGTGCTCTGTAGTATCTATATGGATATCTGTATCCATTTACATGTTCAAAACCAAATATGGACCAATAGAAGGAAAGGAACATTTTAAATATTTCAAAGATTTGTCAAAAATAAAAATTTGTCAAAACTGTTAATGAACTTTGTAGACACCGCCCCAAGGAAGAAACATAAAAACTTCGAAATGAACCCGATCATTAGTTTCGTCTGAGATGATGTTTGAAGATATTTCTAACAGCTAATAATGATGTCACACTCAGGCCCCTCCTAGACTCAAACCCAACGGTCTGGGGTTATTATCAGGTCTGTGATGAACGTCTTCTTCCCTCAGGTCCGAGGAGCAGGAGCTACTCGACGCTGCAGGACGAGGCCCTGAAGGTGTTCAGCTCCCTGCAGCACCTGGAGGGCGTGGCCGACCCGGTGCCAATCATCCAGGGCATCCTGCAGACGGGCCAAGAGCTCAAACCACTGAGGGATGAGCTCTACTGTCAGCTCATCAAGCAGACCACCAGGCCGCTGCAGCCCGGAGGAGCCGCCAACCTCTGCAGCTGGAAGATCCTGGCCTGCATGTCCTGCACCTTCGTCCCCACCAGGAGCATCCTCCGCTACCTCAAGTTCCACCTGAAGAGGTGAGCACAGTGGCAAATATGGATCCATCAAACACATCACACCCACATTTTTAACCCTTCTTTAAAATTATACCTGAAGAATATACTTTAAAACCTGTTGATAGTCTGTGTTCCCTTTATGTCTAGTTGTAGACAGAGCCCCTCATTTCACTGACAAAATCATCCTTCATCTGATTCAAATACACACACTGCATCTGTGTTTTCCCTGGATAAACCTGCATAGACATTTACAAATATATACAAATATACAGACATTTAGAGAATATTTTCAGCTAAAATACATCCATCAATGAACTATACAAACCGCAAAAATATAGCTAAAAATAGTGGGAAAATGTAAAAATAAAACAGCGAAACTCACCAAAAAAACACGTCAAAGCACAATAGAACACTCCAAAACAGCACTGTCACTGTTATATATAATTATTTCCAAGAATTCACAGCTAAAACACAGCTTAAATCTCACTCTAATTCTGCTAAAAGTAATGTGTCTCTCACTGACTGCACTCTGCTGCTCTAAGCCCCACCCACTTCCACCCCTTCCCCTGAGCTAATGCACACCTCTAGACTCTAGAATATGTTAGGGTTAGCGTTAGACCAATAGAAAGAACCTAATCTCAAATAAAAGATGACATTTGAGTTCAGTCAGTAGTGGTTCAGGAGTTCCAGTCATTTGAATGACGGTGGATGAATAAATGTAGCACCAGAGACACAGTCGTCCTGAAAGGGTTAATAACCACGACGTTTGTTCTGGCCTTTTGTACTCGTAGACCCGCGATGTTCTACATTCTAATGATTTTATAGTGACTTGAGTTCTGCAGGAGCACAGTCTGTAAATGATATGAAATGTGTTTAATCCACCTGTTTCCTGACGTCTCCGCCTTTTTAGGACTCGTGAGCTCTTCCCCGGCTCGGAGATGGAACGTTACGCCGCCTTCGCCCTGGACTCGCTGAGGAAAACCCGGAGCAGGGAGAACGTCCCGTCGCAGGAGGAGATCCGGGCCATCGTGGCTCGGCAGGACATGAGCACCACGGTCCACTGCCACGGAGGAGGATCCTGCAAGATCACCATCAACTCCCACACCACGGCCGGAGAGGTGAGTGACCGCCGCCGCTGCTGCAGCCGCCACCAGGCCACACCCACTAAACAAAGCATATTATTATTATTATTATTATTATTATTATTATTATTTATTACTACTAGTATTTCTAATGTGCATTCCCCAGTTTTTACTACTGTTTTTATTGTTATTATTGTAACTTTATTTCCCTTTTCATCTTGTAATTCTTCTGTATCTGTACATATGAAGTTGTGCTGTTGCTGTTCTATCTAATCTAATTGAGTCTAATTTAAACTAATCTAATCTAACCTAATCTACTCTAACGTGAGTACAGTAGTTCAGACCGGTCCTCAGACTCTGTCCTTGTCCTGGTTCAGACCTGATGTGACCGTCCTGGACTTCCATGTCTTTTTTTCCCCTGTTTTGTGTCTAACTGTGACCGTCTGTGTTGGCGTCTCAGGTGGTGGAGAAGTTAATCCGTGGTCTGGCCATGGAGGACAGCCGCAACATGTTCGCCCTGTTCGAACACAACCACAGCGCCGAGAAAGCCATCGAGAGCCGCACAGTGGTGGCCGACGTGCTCGCCAAGTTTGAGAAGTAAGTCGTCTTATTTCTACACCGCCGCCATGAGTCCTGCTCATGGTTTTAATCCCTGATCGGCCTTTACTCACTCTGCTTCTCAACAGGATGTCAGCGAGTCCGGACGAACTCAACACTGGCTGGAAGTTCTACTTCAAACTCTACTGTTTCCTGGACACGGACAACGTCCCCAAAGACAGCGTGGAGTTCGCATTCATGTTTGAACAGGTCAGACAAGGACTGATGAAGCCAGAGTTCCACTTTAAACAGAACAGAATAGAATAGAATAGAATAGAATAGAATAGAATAGAATAGAATAGAATAGAATAGAATAGAATAGAATAGATTGCATTAGATTAAATTAGTATAAAATATTTCTGATTACTCTCAGTTATCGTATGATTTCGTTTCTTTTTCCATTTGAATCTTTTGACTGAAATCCAAAGCATCCAGAGTCAGTCTAGTCGTGTTAGTGTTTGAACAGATGGCATCAGTCCTCTCCATGTTAAGGTTCTTTTCTCCATGTTTTCAGGCCCATGAAGCCGTCATTCGTGGTCAGTATCCGGCCCCTGAGGAGACGCTGCAGTTCCTCGCTGCTCTTCGGCTCCAGTACCTCCTTGGAGACCACACCCCCCAGGCCGTCGTCCCCGAAATGTCGCAGGTGTTCCCTATGACGCGGCTCCGAGCTCGGGTGCAGAACTCGGCCAAAACCTTTGCGCCCGGTGGTGGTGGCAGCGGCGGCTCTGTGTCCGAACGCTCGGGAACGTCAGAGAGGAAGCGTTCGAGCTTCCTGGAGGGAACGCTAAGGCGGAGCTTCAGGAGCGGCTCGCTGAGTCGGCAGAAGCTGGAGGAGGAGAACAGTCTGGAGGCGTGGCTAAGGGAGGAGGTGGCAGCGGTGCGCACCAGCGTCATGGACAAATGGAAGAAACTGCAGGGGATGAACCAGGAGCAGGCTATGGTCAAGTACATGACGCTGGTGAAGGAGTGGCCTGGGTACGGGTCCACGCTGTTCAACGTGGAGGTGAGAATGGCCGCCGTCACAACAGCTTCTGATATTCAATAATAATCAGAGTTTTAGTGTGGATGTAAACGGGGTCAGTGTCATCAGTGTACATTTGTAGACTTACATCTGAAAATTTGTTAATCTAATTATATAAATGATGGGGCCTAAGACGGTGCCCTGAGGGATTCCGTTCTTCATTTAATGAAACATAGATTTATAAACACTAATAATCCGATAACTGCACAAATCAGATAATGATCCGAGTTTTGGTGTCCGTGTAAACAGGCTCATCATCTGTCTTGTGCTTCCTTGCTGTGGGTCTTATTTTGTTTATTTGTTCGTGTTTCAGTGTCGTGACGGAGCGTTTCCGTTTGAGCTCTGGTTGGGCGTGAGCAGAGAGGCCATATCGGTCTACAAACGAGGCGAGCCGTGGCCTCTGGAGGTTTTCCCGTACGAGCAGATTCTGTCCTTCGGGGCGCCGCTTCCCAACGCCTACAAGATCGCCGTGGAGGGACGAGAGCTGGTCTTCGAAACGCAGATGGTTCGTACTGAAGCTGATAATCACATCAGAACTCAGAGCAGTTGGGTTTTAAGAGACTTTAATCCGACTCAGCTTTAGTGTCATTCGATCAATGGTATGTGATAGAACAAAGTATAGTTACCCAGGTCTCAGTTTTGTAGCATGAGAAGAATTAAAGGATAAAATATAAAAGAAGTGCTTCCAGGCACAACAAACCCCGGCCCTTGTATGTATTGTAGCTTATGTACTATTTATTATTATTTATTATTTGGGCATCGATCCAGCTGATGTCATCATAGACATAGACAACATAGACACATTTCATCCATTTTAAGTAAATGGGGAAAAAAAAGATTGTAAAAAATGTTAACTTTGACCTACTTTTCCCAAACTGTAATGACATCTGTTCTGGGTCACTGCTAATCTATAAACCCGATTTGGTATGAATTCAACTCATAGTTTTGCTGCTACAGACATTTGAAATTTCACCCATTACAAGTAAATGGGAAAAAAAAAAAAGATTTTAAAAATTCATAAAGAATTTGAACTTTGACCTACTTTTCACAAAATGTTATCACATCTATTCTGTGTCACTGGCAATCTATAAAACTAATTAGGTCTGAATTCAACCAATAGTTTTGCTGCTAAAGTGTTAACAAACCAAAAACAATATCCTTTGGCTCCTGTTCAGGGGGCGGGGCAATAAAACTAGGCCTGTTATAATGGGAGACCTTAGGGTTTTGAAGCGTATTTATTCCTAGGATGAGTTTTTCTGAAGTCATTGAACACACCGCGCTGATGTAGCTTTTGATGGTGCTTGTGTCGTCTGCAGGTCATGGACATCGCCAAACTGATGAAGGCATACATCAGCATGATTGTCAAGAAGCGCTACAGTAACTGCCAGTCGGTCAGTAGCCACGGCAGCCAGTGCAGCGCCTGGTGAACGCCGACCTCTGACCTCCACGCCGGCGTGCGGTGGAGGGTGGACGCCGTCCTCTGAACGATGCTGACTCTGAACGCTGGAGAAAAACCACGATGCTCTTAACGTTTATATTAATGACAGGTTTATTAAACGGACACGTCCTCAGATACCGACGCCACCAAAGTGTCCTGAAGATCTAAAAAGAACCAAGCAGATGCTCATTACCCAGCAGCCTCCTGGTCGCCGCTGTAAAAACCACTAAAGACCACAGACAACAACACTGTGTTTACATGCACAACAATATCCTACAGGTTGATGGTGAAAGCGTCTACTTTAAGACAAACGTGAACCTTTTCCTAAATCTAATCAAGTCATTCTGGTGCTGAAACCGAATCAAACTGTGACAGAAACGATAGATTAGTTTTACGCTCATCACTTGGTTCCTGACCATTTGATTCTAATTCAGAGGGATACGATACGATTATAAACGATTGTGGATGCACCCAGCAATTAATTCATAGTTTTCTCTCTTAAGTACTTCCTATTTTTAAAACAAATTGCATTTCTAATGATCCCTAATGAAAACAAGGGCATGAATTTGAAAACAAAAGGTGTCAGTTGGATAGTCTTACATGTACCTGCCAACGTATTGGATGGTGGAGGCCCAACATGGAGGTGAACATGCTTACCGTATTTTCCGGACCATAAGCCCCACCCACCCCATCTCAGGCTCTCACCACCGATTCACTGATTCTAAGCTTTCTTGCAGCAGCTCTTTTTTCCTTCTTCGATAGCCGGATCGATTGTTAGCCCAGAAAACATAAATTAGCCTCATCATTTTCGAGCCACGGATTAACAGCATGTGGAAAAAAGTAGCGGCTTATAGAGCAGAAATGACAGTAATCATGTTCGTTGTGTTCCCAGAATGCTTCACTGGAGCTCAACATGTGCTGCAAAACCTGTGGCTTTTGTCCAGTTTCACTTTCCCCTCGACTTCAGAGAGACCAACATGTTTCCATATATTTGCTTTTAACCCAGTTGGAGGCGCCACATGGAACGGTTTTTCTGCCGTCTTTTTGGTTGGAGTGTGCGACGCCGTCATCTGTTCAGAATGGCGTGGCGGTTGCACTTTAGTTCCACCTTCTTAGTTCCACCTCTAGTAGCAGGAATATTGTCTTCATCAGGTGAATAAAACGGAATATTTTGTGCATGTAAACGTGGTTTTGAACCGAGGCTAAAGAGGGCGGGACTGGTGTTCAGACATTTATGTGCGGAGACAAACACCAACAACCAGAAACATCCGGAAATAATCGAGTCGACTCATCATCAGGAATCACAGACGTCATCTTAAAAACTCTGAAAAAGCAGCTGGTTTTTCGGCTCACAGGTTGTTGTTCAGACCAAAGAGAAGCCTTTTGTTTTTCCTTTTCAACGTGTGGATTTGTTTTTGAAAATGAAGCAGGTTATTTCCTCTGAGGACATTAGTTTGTGTGTTCAGTGTGTGTGTGTGTGTGTGTGTGTGTGTGTGTGTGTGCGTGTGTGTGTGTGTGTGTTTTGTAAAGAGGCGTCCGAATGTAAAACAAACGTTAAAAAAAATGTTAAAAATGAAAAAAAAAAACCCAGGCAGAGAATTCGAAAAGGCAAAGGATTCTTGTCTGCCAATCGGGTCTGTGCATCTCTTGGGGATTGTTTTTTTTTTTCAGAAACAAAAGAAAAACTAGTGGTTCAGTGATTTTTGTTTTAAAACTGAACAATTAATATTAAATTTCAAAGTGTTTTTCTTTTTCAGTATCAAAACAGATGAGCCAAATTTAAAAAACTGATTGATTTTTGTTTTTTCTCTAATACTTAGGTCACAAAGATTCTTACAAATGATTTTTTCATATGAATTTTCCAGTTCGTACAAAGTGGATACGGCTGCCATTCAATTCGCAGTTCCCTAACCCTAACCTTCTTACATCAGGCCTATGGCTACTTCATAATTATTTTGTCATAACGTGGATTTTCGGCATTTCTATGTGCAACTCACAGCACTCTCAAGTCGATGGTAGAAAGACCTTACGCTTTTTTGTAATATTTATATTATAAATGAAAAAAAAACTAATGCTCCCTCCACTAACATCTACAAACTCCAGATTTCATATGAACTGGAAGATTCATACCAACCCATCGTTCATAAGAATTTTTGTGACCGAGGCAATTGCGCGCTCTCCTTGAAAAAGAAATCTGGTTTCAGAAAATGGAAAAAAATTGCATTTTTGGGCCGTTTTTTTTCAGAAAGAGAATCGGAAAATCTATCCATTCTTTAAAATTGGGTTTATCTGATTTGATTTGATTTGATTTGATTTGATTTGATTTGATTTGATTCGATTCGATTCGATTCGATTCGATTCGATTCACTTTATTGTCATTCGGCATGTCACAGCAAACGAAATTATAATGCATGGTCCTCCAAAAACCAGTGTAGCCTCTGCCAAACTCCTGGCGCTGCCATCATCGTTTGACACAAAAACCTTGAACACCTTTAAATTCAATTTTAATTCTTCTATTTTAAAATGAAAATCAATTAACCACTAGTTTTCCTTTTGTTTCTGAAGAGAAAAATCCAATTCCCAAAAGATACACAGACCCAATCAGAACCTCTGGGATGATCTGTCCACTGTAAATAATATGCAGCTGTCTCGAGCATTTCACTTACGACTGTTTCCACGGTGACGCTGACGTCACGAAGTGCCTGGTTCAACTCAGTCAGGACGAACTCTAATCAGATCCCGTCGATGCTTGTCGTCGTTCCCGTTCGACGCCAATCTGACGGTGCTCCCATGATCCCTTTAACCGCACGGCAAATCGTCCAACAAGTCGCCAAGAGTTGTCTGTTTCTATTCCACATCCTGCAGATGCTTGGAATCACGTTTTTAACACTTTTTCTACATGTTCCACTCATGACGGGTTCGTTGTTACATTATCTCGAGATAAAATTTGATTTCGTGATAAGAAAACCGAATGTGAAACATAAATGTCTAGCCCAAAACAAAGTGTTTTTTAACCAACTCCTTGTGTTTTTGAGCAGTAGAGACATTTCAGATTGACCCTGAATGCATCTCGGTGCCCTGCTCATATAGCGGACGTTTGCCGTGCAACATTCCTACATTTCGCTGGAGCTCCGCTGGCGGCAGATCCATCCAAAGACGCGTGTGCAGGTTTCTTCCACAGTGCCTTGTTGTATATTATGTACACTTCTTTGGTTTTCCATGTGTGGTTTTTGTGTTTATTTTTTGGTATCATGTGCAATGTTATATATATTCTATAATCACGTGGCTGTACATTTTATACTGTAAGTCTTTGCCTTGTATTTTTTCCAGGATGACGACCACATGCCAATATCTCTTGAAAATCTAGTATTTTTTTCTATGAAACCATCCGACTGACAATACTGGTACCTTTTTAATCTGTATTAGCTCTGTGATGTATTGAAAGGATGATTCTAACAATAAATGGTTACACATTTGGTCTGACGGTGCGTTCACTGTCACGTTTCCCCTTTATTATATTTCACTCATTTCCGAGTGTTTGGTTATTGTGAATATCTGGAACCATGAGATTTTCTTAGTTATTATAAAAATAAACATGAAGCTGACAAGAGCAGCAACTACCGGAGGTGATTCAGACAAAAAAGAAACATTTTTCAGGTGGTGCCTAACCCCAAACCTAATGCTGATTAATTTTAGAAAAAAAGCTCCAAACGGCTTTAAACCCATTGA
>JAPTYQ010000010.1:7269971-7280753 GCA_029814465.1 Ostorhinchus cyanosoma
AAACCATGACCTGATGATCGTCCATATTCTCTTTTCGACCTGATTAGTTTTTGCCAATATTAGACCAAAGGTGGACATTTAACTATAACTTGAGTCCAAATCATCGCATTGACTTCCAACTAAAGCCAAATTGTGCATTTTTCCATTTTGCATCCGATGGTATGCATCATGACGTCATAAGAGCCACACCCTGAGTTAAATACCAGGGGGTCAGTGAGCTCAGTTTACTCAGTTCCAGTCACAATTCTTTCAAGATTTGAATCCATCAAACCATCTGCATTTTGGCTCCTTCTTCAGTTTGTTTCAGTAAATGTTTTTTGACATCTCACTCGAATCAAAGGATGAATCAGGTCAAAAATAAGCGAGAATCATCCGCTGATCTGAAGTTTAAAAAATGCCAATTTGTCGACTCCATTCGGCTTTTATAATTCACTCAATTTGGCCTGAAATCTAACTTTAAATCTGAAATAAAATGTCACCAAGTTGTGACATAAATAATCAAATGTGTGTGAGAGTATTTGTCCCATATACGACTGAAACCGTAATAAAACAGAGGAGTTTCTATGTGGTCATTGAATGGAACATATTTAATATTTGAATTTACAGAAAATGTGCTGATGTGTTTTATCATCATCTGTTTATGAACTGAGATTGTGGCCATTGTATCAGCAGCTGAATCAGGAGACAGAATCCTGTCATTAGTCATGAAAAAGTACACAACCTGGCCAAAAAAAAAGAGAATTTAATCAAGTAAATATTCAAGTGTCATCTATTGGATACTTACTGATTAAAAAATTAAAAGACTTGTTCCAGATGAAAAATACTAACCCATCTTTGTAGAAATATAAAGACTGGACTGTGATTCCATGGAAAAAGGTCATGTGGCCCATCAGGATGAGACAAGAGGCAGAGGAAGTGATTACCCATCATGCCTAGTGCCTACAGTACAAGCCTGTGGGGGCAGTGTTATGATCAGAAGTGGATTCAGTTGATCAGGTCTGGGGTCAGTAACATTGTGTTTAAAAAATGAGGAAAATGAATGTTTGCTTATTGAAGCTAAAGGTGTTTCAATGAAATATTAACCCATAAAGACCCAAACCTGCACCACAGACCCAAACCTTTAACTGATGTAACGGTTTAGTACCTGTTGATCCACTAACTCTGTAAATAACTGGTGTCAAATACAGTTCTTCATCTTTTCATGGTCATCAGATGTGACCCATTTGGACGTTCAGAGGCTCCGTAGTTACCATGGAAACACCGTCATCTTCTACAACATTGATTAAAACCCATGGAGTTGGATCAATGACATTGGATGGAAATGCTTATTTTTATCTTCAGTTAACGATATGTTCTGCTGAAAAAGTCCATTTTTCTTCAGTTTCCTCTGATTCTGCTGTAATAACCCTCAACTTTAACTGAGTTTTTATGAACATCTACATAATTAGTAAATTAAATACAGGAAAAGACCTAATTCATACTGAAAAAAACAACATACTCAGGCTAACATTATAATAAATGATGATAAATCACTTAAAAAAGGTCTAATATGGGGAAAAAAATCATTTGGGAACTGTCACAAAAGTAGAACTGGGTCTTTATGGGTTAATGTGATTGTATTATTATTATTTTTTTGCCAGGCTGTGTATTCGTTATTTAACTGAGGAAAGCAGTAACATCAGCTGATATGCAGCGTCCAATAATAAAAGCGTACACAGACGTGCATGGAGTGAGAAGAGGCTAGTTTTCTGACAGATTCAGTGTCCGAGGTTTAGAACATGACTTGGGCTCTGAAGTGCTTCTGCTTGACGGCGTTGTGGCTCATGCCCATCTTCAGCATCCATTTGGACTTCATCATCTGTACATACTGCATGTCCCTCTGTCTCTGCTGGAAGGAGCCGTTACCTGGGGGACACAGAGGACAGACACTGGGTCAGTTTGTGTTTTTTCTTTTTTACCTTGCCCCCAAAAGGGGGGGGGGGATTGTTTTTGTTTGGTTGTCAGAAACACTACGCAAAAACTACTGAACCAATTTCCATGAAATTTTCAGGAAAGATGTGAGGTGGTCCAGAATAGATCCCATTAAATTTTGGTGAATGCAGGTCAATGGTCAAGGTTGCCAAAAATGTCTTTTCGCAATGATAAGAGATAGGGCAAATCAGGTGAAACATTTGCGAGGGGTGGGGTTTATTGTGCCTGGAACCACTTGTTTTGTTGTTGTTGTTTATGCCAGGGGTGTCAAACATGAAGGCCAGGAGCCAAAACTGGTCCATCAAAAGGTCCAATCCAGGCCCGCGGGATGAATTTGCAAAGTGCAAAAATTACACTGTCAATATTAATAGTAAAGAGTGTTCACAGACCACCCACAGCTCCATGTGATATCGAGTAAAAGTGAATGTGTTTAATGTGAGAAAAGTATAATTACATTATGAAAATATTTACATTTACAAACTATCCTGAATAACTTGAACAAATATGAAAAACCTGAAATTTCAAAAAGAAAAAAGTGTAATTTAACCAATATTCTGCCTGTTATTAAATGTTTTCAGCATTTGTAGATCCACTGTGATCTGTAAACTGTGTTCATAATAAGCTGAGACCTAAAACTGTTGACATTATACCTATTTTTAAAAGATATTACAGGGTGCACGTGGTTGTTCAGGTTATTCACATTTATGTAATGAACTTTACACTTTACTGCTTTACTGGTCCGGCCCTTTAAAGATCACACTGGGCTGAATGTGGAACTGAACTAAAATGAGTTCCACAGCCCTGGTGTAAACCGACGTTAATGCAGTGATACAAAACAAACACCAGGGGGAGCTCATTCTACATCAGATCATTAAAGAAAATCCACCATCTAGAGGAGGAAAAGTCTTACTTCTAACCTCTAAGGATAGTTAAACCCTATACTTCTGTCTTATCTGCGATTTACTGGGATGTATGTTTTGTATGATTTATTGTATTTAACCTTTTCAAGCTTGAATGATGAAAACCTTAATCAAGTTTTTTTTCCTGAGTGTTTTTATTCCTCTTTAGGCATGAAAAACACAATGCAATTGTTTTTCTTTTCTTTTCATGAATATTTTGTTTGATTAATCCATGTTAACTTGTTAATTTTGACAGCCCTATAACAAACACAATCTCAGTATAATCCCCACAGATGATACTGTAGTTCTAAAACAACAGTCCTTCCATGTTCATTCATCATCAGCCCAGTGCAGAGTGTGTTTCTACAGAACAGGTGTGTCTTACCTGGTGCACCGTCCCAGCCCAGGGCTTTGTACTGCCGGAGGACTCTGCCCACAGCGTTCTGATTATGAGCCAGAGCCACCGTCCTCTGATGTCCGAACCGCTGCTTATAATAGCGCATGAGCGAACGGTGGCCGATCTTTGCACCTGAAAAGCAGCAAAACACCAGAAACATGGAAACTTGGAAGCAACTTATGTTTTTGGAAAACAATTCCTTCACTTTTTTCTTCATGATTTTTAGATTTACTGTTTATTGTTCATAAAATCTCCATTCATCCCTCTTCTTAACCCTATAAAGCCATTTATATCATATGTGCTCCACCAAGATTCAAGAAGTTTATTGTCATATACACAGAAGTACTGAGCAATGAAATTCTTACTTTGTGAGTTCCCTTCAAACGACTAACATAAACCTTAAAACTAAAATGAAATAAAGGAAATAAACTGTATAATACGCAATGAAAAATAAAAGGTAAAATAAACTATCAACAAGATCAATACTTTCCTTAAAAACATTAAATCATCTACACACTTTTTGCAGTAAAGTCTTTTATAATTTTCAAAAAAGTTACACAAAAAGAACATGTACATTGTTTTTTTTTTTGTTTTTTTTTAAGTACATGCATACAGTACATATGCACATACAAAAATCCACATGTGACACGGTGAAAAGGACATGAAAATTACACGCTACTATTTATAGTATCTTTTTATTCTCACAGGTATATTTTGGGAATCAAAGTAAATATTCAAGGCAGAATGTTTCACAAAAAAAAGTTTTAAAATCACTGGTGATTTATTTGCGTTTAAATGGGCAGGTTCCGCATGTAAAACCGCGGATGCAATGGGTTCCACACCAAACTTGGAATGAGACTGAACCTGCATGTGTGGATTAGAAAAACCACTAGGATCCACACATTTAACACAGTGTCTTTATTTAGAGTCTATAGAAGAGCATTTACAGTCATGTTTTCAGATCTAATGCACTGACACAGAGGTAGATTTAACTGTCCATATTTAGTTCCTATTTTTGGCCCCAATATTTGATTAAAAATTCATTAATTATATGATGGATCAGAGAAAGAGGATAATTTTTTTGCATTTATCTGAGGTCATCATTAGGTCCATCCTGGGGGGAAATATGTCTACATTTCTTTTATTATTGGGTCTAAAAAGTTGGAAAAGTGCCAGATAACAAACTAAACCCGGTTTCATAGAAAGATCCATATCATAAACAAAATGTTATGGCAAAATGTTTTGTTTGGATTTTGTTCAAAGGTCTAATAAACATCTCAATTCCAAAAAAATGTGAATTTTGTGGCTAGTTTTTGATGGGTCAGGTTCTACAGGGTTAACACTAATGAAATAACAAGACGAGATGCCCCATTTGTCTCCTTTGACCAGCTCGAGTAAAATCCCAAACCAGATTAAAGTTAAAACAAACTTTTTTTTTTTTTGGACATCACCTGACGGGAGGGTGAGCTCCAGCGTATCGTCATCATACTCCAAGTTCTTGTCATCAGAAAGCTGTTCATCCATGTCTGCATCCTCCTCGTCTTTCCTGTCTGGGTAGCTACTCCTGTTTCCAAAAATATTAAAATATAAATAAAAGTCTCTCCTTCAGAACTTGACACATTCAACTTGTTTCTGCTGCTGCTGTTAAAAGCTGTGATATTAACCCCTTCAGGTAAAAAGTAATGTGCAGTGACTGTGATACATTACCTGAAATCGTAGAAGTCTGCAAACTCCAGAGCAGCGTCGCCGTCTGTGAACAGTTTACAGTGACTTTTGTCGGTCATGTGACTCTGGACGGCTTCTGTTGAATAAAACGAGCGTCCTTTTTCATTGCACCACAAACACACGTTCCCTGCACCGACTTTCTCTCCTGCAATAAAGAAGAAAACAAAAACACAGGGTTAGAAATCAGCAGGGCATTAAATTTAACAGTGCAAGTCGGACATAATGCATTGTAGTGAGTTACAGTTCCACATTAACACAGCGTCTTTGCGATGGAGGTGGAAATATATTAATTAAACTATTGGAAAAACAAGTGGATTTTCCATTGAAATGACGTAAGCAGTGACCGTCAGGAGCTTGAAACAATCCAGTCCTGAGACCAGTTTCAGTCCAGCATCCACTAACTCACCCAGGTATCGTATTAAACCCCGGAGGTCGACGAGGAACTCCACGTCTGGAATGAAGAAGCTGTGGACTCCGGTCATGTGGGCGACGTTCTTCATGAGTGACCGTGAGTGGTGGGAGCAGAACAGACAGTCTGTGACGGGGATGGACCCGGGAAGGGCGGCGGGATGGGCGTCCGATGGCGCCGCCGAGTCTCCCTCCTCCTGGTCCATCACCTCCTCTGCATCCTCATCATCCTCCATATCATCGTCATCTTCATCCCCATCTTCATCAACGTCCTCCCATTCCTCTGCAACATTTGGATACGAATATAACAATTTTGGATCACAAGCCACAGGACGACTGTACAAATAAAGCTAACAAACTCCTTCTACATTTTAAGTTTTAATGCACCGACTACAAAAGGTAGTTTTTTCAGTTTTGTTAGTCATCCCTTTGTTAAAGAAGTCAGTCTAAAATAGGCCTGATTTTTTTTTTATTTAAGAATTTAATGACCAAATTAACCTTCAAAGACCCAAATATCCACCGTCAACCTAAACCATCTACTGACATAAACTGTTTAATACCTGTTGATCCATTAATCCTATCAATACAAGTAAATAACTGGTGTAAAATACAGTTCTTCATCTTTTCATGGTCTTCAGATATGACCCATTTGAATGTTAAGAGGCTCCGTAATGAAAGTGGAAAGACCATCAGGTACTGTATACTAGGAGCCACATCAGGTACCCAAGGAGCAAACGGGGATTAGGTGTCTTGCTGAAGGGCACATCAGCTAACAACTCTTCACCAGTCCAGGGAACTGAACCAGCGACCCATCGGTCACAAGCCGACGCTCCAGCCATCTAGGTTACCACCCCCGATGGGACTCGAACCCACAATCCCTGGCTTAGGAGGTCAGTGCCTTCTCCATGAGGCCACTGGGGCACTACTAACCTGACTGTCTTTGCAGCTGGGAACAAGTGAATAGTGAACAAGTTTATGGCAACATAACTTAACATCTACCAGGTCAACTTTAATACGTTTTTAAAGACTTGAAGGTATTAAATACACATTTGTAAATTTAAGACAATTAATACCCTGTTTTAGTTGCATTTGTCTGAGAACCTTTTGACTCCCCTCCGTGCTTCCCCTCCTTACCTTCCTCTGCTGCGGCTCCATCTTCTCCGTCTCGCCTCTTTGCTTGCTCTTCCAGCCACATCATCCTGGGAGGTTTGTCTGGCTTCTCCGTCCTCTGAGCTGCTGGGCCTTTCCCCTGCTTGGCTGGGCTCGGCCTCTGCTGCTCTTTCAACGCCTGCTGCAGGGCCTCATTCCTGGCGTCGTGGTCAATCTTCTCTTCACCGAGTCCTTTCTCCAGGTTCTTCTCGTTCATCTTCTCCACTTTCCTCTGGGCAGCGAGTAAGGCCTGTTTCTCCGCCTGCTGGTGTTTATGGGATTGCAGGTGGTTCTGGTAGGCGTTGGCGCTGGAGAACTTTTTGTTGCAGACGGCGCAGCCCTCAGTCACAGCTGCATCATTCAGCTGCTGTTCCGCGGCGGCCCTCTGAGCCAGGACGCGCTCCTGGAAGTTCTCAGCCGTTACCGGAGGCATGTCCGCTACCTTACGCTTCAGGTTGTAGCGGTGCCAGTCGGTTTTGTAGTGCGCTCGCTGCACCTCGCCATCTGCAAAAGCCACTCGGCAGCTGATGCAGGTGTAGGAGGACATTATGACCTGTAGATGAAACAGGGAAGTTAAACTGAGGGATTTCAGAACAATCACATTTGGAACTTAAGTGAATACAACATGGAATGAGATGAAGTTGACTCAGAAATTAAAACTCAGCGACAAATTACTTTTGTCTTAGGGTTAAAAAATAAAAAGTATTAGTTACATCAACTACTGCCCTGAATACAATTTTTTTTAGGCTTTGTTAAATGTTCATTACAATTTTCAACAAAATCATGTGAAAATTAGGAATACACATACATACGGTTACACTTCACTGTTACAAACTGAACATTAGTTTTCTCATCAATCTTTTTCTGACTGTGTTGGTTAAAAATGACCCTGAGACAATTCATCAAACTGAAAATGTCAAACATGTATAAACAAGATTAATAATCTACACATACAACCATATCAGAGGAAACAATTCTCTAAATTGTGTCTGGGTTTCATTGTAAAGCCAGAATCCATCCTAACAAACTCAATTTAAACAACTTACCAGTGATGTTTCGTTGTGCATTTTTAAAGAATATCTATATCATCAATTATTTCATGGTTTGGGGTTTTTTCTTCATTATTTAAAAAGGTAATAGATACACATCCATTTAACAAAAGCTTGAAAGTCAATCTGATATCGACAGCCTCAATAATGAATCTAGTTTAGCTTTTGTAATTATATTAATTTCCATGTCTCATCTTTTTCTTCACATTTTATAATATTTCTTCCTTTGACGATGTTGTTGCTATAACTCAAAGTAAGCCAACTACAACCCTTTAGTTATTATACTAGAGAGCTAACCAACACAGCTACTGGTTACGCAAAACAATTCACACTTAAGTGATATTAGTTTAAAGTTTAGTTGCCAAGTTGTGAAGGTATGACAGCCTGATACATGCAATGCTAATGTTAGCTAACCAGCAGCTAGCTTAACAAGCTAGTGTAAACAACCGCTAAAAAACAGAAAAACCACGAACATACGCAGAGCTCAGGCCGAAAACTGGAGGAAATTTCAACAAACGCCATGTACGTACAAAGTATGTGAGATGACTCCTCCGTTAACAGTTATTTAAATGTGTTTCGTTGAGGTTTGTTGCTGTTCGACGCTACACGTGGGGAAGCCAGCTGACCTTTGAACCGCTTCTTCTTCTTCGCATTTAATACAAACAGGTAAATGCTTTACCGCCACCTGCTGGATGGTTTATATGATACCGTTTCTGTTTCCACACTGGACCGTGTGGAAAAATTACTAGAAAACAGATTAAAACAAAAGACACGATGGACCAGTTTCTTCCACAAAGCAGGCACTTTATTAAGCAAACATTCTCCATTTCTAGCAAAAAAAATGCACAAAAAACTGCTCTATAACTGCCTGTTAGCTGGTCCAGTGCCCTGATGTATATAGAAGTTTTATACATAGCCATTTTTTTGTCTTTTTTTGCTCTTTTTTTATTATATCTTGTACTTATAATTTAGTAGAGAAACAGAATCAGAATTACATTTATTGTCATTTGGCATGTCAGAAACATATCAAACGAAATTACATTTGCACAGTTCTTCCAAAAACTAGTGTGAGCCGTGGCCCTGGAGGCACCACCACACACACATAGATGAGCAAAAAATTCCTTGCAAGCATTTACATCCTTCTAATTCAGATTCTGATTACAGTTACAGATACATCTGTGGAGAGGCTGGGGGAAAACAGAGAGGACCACACTGAAGGCATCTTGATAACTACCAATGCTAATACCCACTCAAGGTTACTACAATATAACTGGTTGAATCTAACATACATGATATCTACCAAACATGAGAAAGAAAATGGTAAATTTTTTCGATTGTATTTGTCAAGGTACTTCAGTACATTGTACATTTAAAAATTCTGGCAAAAGGTGAAACAATGCATCCAAAACATTTTACACAACCAAGTACCTTTAGTCCCATAGTTGCTTATACCCAGAAAATATGAAGATTAAAAGGAATCAACAAATATTTGTATGCTCTAGTAGTTGCCCTCTCTTGGAAAAACACCACAAGATCAAAAGTAAGCAGACAGTTTTTTCTTACATCTCTCCATTTAGATAAAATTACCCATAGAATATAACAGACTTGACATGTGATGGAAAAGACATGCAATGATTTTTATTTCTATAAAATGAAATTAAACAAATTCTAGTTCCAGATGCACCAGATATTCTTACTGTTCAAATCTGACCTTACTCAGGTGTGATGAATGTTGATTCTCATTTAATTGTTAAAGTGAAGGGTGTGGTCAATTAGCATATCTGGCCACACCCACTTAACACCATAAAAGGGCAGGTGTTGTCATGTGCAAACAGCTGACTTTCATTATCAGAGAAGAACCAAAAAAGGACAATAAGAAACACAGGAACTTTGGCAGCGAAATCAAATCAACATTTTTGGTTTATTTATTTATGGGCTATCAGGAAAAAACACATCTGAGGGATAACATGTTTCCACTGTTGTCCCAGAGAATAATTTAATTTAATCTAATTCAATTATTTACTGTAGTTTTTATTATTCATGATATAAACGTGTGCTGTCAAAATGAATAAGACATTTTTCAACGCCAAATGTATTACTCTATCGTAGAAAATTTGCATTCATACCGATGTACCAACTAATATTAACAGTAACAAGTGCATCAGTGGTCGATACTGAATGAACATCCTCATAATTGAATCAAACTTTGAAAAGTTCACTTACTTTTGTCACTTCCGTTCATGTTGGATTATTGAAAATATACTCAATCTACTGTTAAAGAGAAGAAACCAAAGAATCAAAGTCTGGTACGACTGTCGATAACACCGACAAAAGGCGCCACAACTTTCTGTTTCCCAGTGATTCAGAACATGGGTGTAACTTCAGAAATGTGCTCTGTGTGGTTCTTCATCTGCTGGAATCTGGTTAGACACGCTGGTTAGTCTAGTCAAAATATCTTATCACACTTAATATAAGAAATAATCACCTGAATTACAACTTTCCAGTGAGATATAAGAACTTATTTTTACACAATAGAGCTTAATTCAAGATTTATTTATTTTTTTTGCTTAATTCAAGCAAAAAAAAATTCTGCCAATGGAACATGTGAAAATTATCTTGGTAAGGTTTCTTGAAATAAGATTTTCCAGATCTATTGTCTAAAAATCAGTTCTTACATCTCACTGAAAAGTTAGTCTTTAGGTGATTATGTCTTATTTTAAGTGTGATGAGATATTTAGACTAGAAATGAGCAATTAAGGAAATTTGTCATGATACCCAGCTCTAATTGTAAATCTGGAACATTGTCACTTTCTCTTCCACATTTAATGCTGATGTTGACTTTTATGCAGTGGTGGGTAATTCAGCTCCACAGAGTCAAAGTCCTGCCTTTTTTGGTTCTACCTGTTCACTTAACACTGATTCCACTAATTATCCCTTCATCTACCTGGAGGAGGAGTTCAGTCAATGGTTGGAACAAATACATGGCTGGACTTTGACTTTATGGAACTGGGATTCTTCACCACTGCTTTTATATCAATTCAGTTCCATCAGAATGGATACAATTTGTTGTGTTTTGTACTTGGAGATTTCATTCTTGGAAATAAACGGAGAATTGGGAACAGTGAGGAGAAGCACTGACCGAACCGGTACCAGGTCCAACAGCTCCTGGACCTCAGGTACAGAG
>JAPTYQ010000010.1:7444936-7455439 GCA_029814465.1 Ostorhinchus cyanosoma
TCATTGCACTTAGTCAAAGGTAATGTGCATAAATAGGAATAAAGAGAGCATCTGAAAACAAAATTATCCAAACTTTAGGGGAAATGGTGTAATAAAACACTGAAAAGAACATTTTATTTCATGGTCAATACTACTATATTTTTTTATTAAAATAAGGTTTAGTATGAACTTTTAATTGTTGTATGTATTTATGTAAGTAAAGTATCAGAAAACTGAGAAAACTACTTGCATTATATTTAGAATATACATAAAAACCTAATAATTTATTAGTTTCCTGTGTGTACTCATGGATCATGATCAGTGTTACATGAGTGCATGGAACACTGAGTCCTTGGTTTATGTTTCCTTAAAATAAACGAAGACAGTCGTACTTGGTGTGAGTTAAGGAAACGTGTTCATTGAAGTTTCATATCAAATGTTGAAAAAGGCCTATGAGTTGAATGACTACTTTTGCTAAAAAGCTAATGTAATTGCCTTTGTCATTCATTTTGTTTAATGGCTTATTTGTCAGTATAATTTGGTAAAAAAAAAAAAAAATTAAATTAAAAAATACTGCATCAGTATCAATGAAACGCAGTGGAATTGTGTTGTAACAGTGTAACAAGATTGCATGCTACTCTGGTTAACATTTTCTAATTTTACATGACAAATTTGGTTTGTGGATTGATTTAGTGTACTGTGTTGGACTTGGTGGGGGTAGGTACCCAACCCTTCCCTCTTACATTACAGCTAAAGGCGTAAATTTAGAAGGGAGATTACACTTGTAGGTGTAAATGTAGGACATGCAGGACATAGGTTTGTAGTGTCAGTAAAGTAGGTTATTACAAATTTCACTGTGCTACATTGCTTTTTTAGATATTTCATCCTTTCTGCTGGACTAATGATGCAACGTCACTGATTTGCCAACTGTGGTAAACCTGTTGATTTCCCCATCTGAGAAAGGTATTTTAACATTGCTAAGTTTATCTGATAGATTAAGCTTTTCAGATTGTTTTGATAGCATAAAGCTCCAATAAAATATAACATATTGTCTTAGATCAATTCATGCCCTATAAGCCTGCTGTTCTGGACCTGGGGGCAGATCACATGGTAGGTATAAAGCTTTTTTTCAGCTTGGGAGGTTGGTAAAATTAGATATACACATCCAATCTGCAAATTGTCTGTTAACTGTAAATTGTTTGCATATACTAGAGCTACTTTTTTTGTATATGCATCTTAAATGTATATACTGTATAAATGCTTATATGCTTTTTTAATCTTGAGTGTGGCATGTCTTTTTTTTCTATTTAATAGTTGCTGCAGGTACAAATATACGTTTCGCTGTGCATTGTACTATATGTATGGTAGTGAATATTAAAAATACATCTGTATTATCTTATCTTATCTTATCTTATCTTATCTTATCTTAAATAAAATCATAATAATCAAACCAAACTTAAAACCACAATATATCAATCAAATTTAGTCATTAAATACTGCATCGTAGCACAATAGGAGAACGCTGCACTTAAAATAACTGATTTTATGTGTTTGATTTGTGCATGATGCATTTTAAAGTCTCCCTTATGTTGCTTGGTTTCCATCATATAGGGTTAGATTCAACCTATATGATCAGATGACATAATCATGGCACAGTGTTCCACATTAGTTAGTGCCCTTGGCTTGCAGTGCATCTCAGGCCTGCTGTGCTGCTGTCTGCCCAACAACTGCACTGCAGTGTCAGGTTATGTAACTCCCTTGTCTGTTTGTATGTGTTCACCCTGCCTGTACGTGCTTGGTAAAGCTCAGAAATTGCGCAAGGGAATTATACAGTTGAAATTATTCTGGAAACAATGTCGAACCAAATTTTAAGAAACAATATGCTGATGCACATGGGCAAGATAAGAAAACAGCATGTTGCACGATTCAGCTGCAGTACTGAAAAAACTGTCAGGCTAACAACTGTAATTAAAAAGAAATAATATATAAAAGGTAAAAGCACAAAAACAGTACTGAATTTTACAAAAACAGACCATAAGATTGTTTTTTCTTTTTTTTCTGACATTGTATGTTTTTTTTTTCCTCTTTACGTTCGTTACGGTAACGTCCCCCTGTCTGTGGCCACGCCCCCTCCGTACTGCCACTGTCCATCCAGGAAAAGTCCAGCTGTCATTCTGTCAACTGTTCTCCTGTGGCTGTGAACGACTGGACACACAAGCGACAGGTAAATACACATTTAAATACATTCATGCAGCCTCTGTTGTCTGCATTTTTATTGACGCTACGTTTCAACGTGTTGTGCGTCCCTCTGAACACGTCTGGAACCGGCTAGGTTAGCATGCACAGAGTTTAGCTAGCTAACGGTTACAATAACATCGGAGTTAATTTAGTGACATTAACGCTATTATGTGGATTTTTATTCACATGTCTCACAAAACAAGCCCAAATACAGAAGAACACGACAACTGTTATTGCAAGACAACGGAAGCAAATGAGCATACAAGCTCCGCCTGTTTACTCATGTTTTAAAGTTTTATTGCTTCATGACTACGGTAGATTTTGTTGTTAGCTTACATCATTTAGCATTAATTAATGCAGTGGGTTCATTTTTTGGTTCGGAATCAGTGTGACCGACCGTGCATTAGCTTTTTCCATCAAATTTTAACTTGACGGCCCCGCCCACTACAACCACATATACTCCCCTTCAAAGTTGATATTTAATTATAATTAAATGTTATGGCAATTTATATATACGCCGAATTGGTAAGAGGTACATATAATCTCAAGTGGGGTTGATTGTATTTGTTGCTCTTGCATGTTTTTGCGATAATAAGTAAAATAAGAGTAAACTCTTAGTTTTGTGAATAGACCATGGAGTATGAGTTTTTACCATAGTCTCATACGTGACATGGGACAGGTTCAGGTGTTGGTGCGATTGTTGCCTATATGTCAGTGTATGTGGTATGGTACTGGTGTGTCAAGTAAGCCGAACAGTGAACTAACTGTTTTATAAATAGATTGACTGACATTAAAGACTGAATTCCTGACCTTGTCCCATTCTGGCCGAGGCACTGCGCAGACTCAGTGGGTGTGTTCAGTGTGTGGGGGGGTTCAGTGACTCTGGATGCATTAACCTACAAGTCCCAATATCACAGATCTGAGCCCAAAGCTGTATGAAAGGCAGTGTGGAATACAGCACACAAGTACACAGACACATATTAGTCTAATAAACTACTCATAAAAATGAATGAACAATCCAAAGTCATCCTATATAGAGCTCATACAGTTACTTAACATATGCCCCCATGCAACCCCAGATTCCAATGGCAAGAGTCTTATCTCCTTTCCCATAGCATCATAACTATCATGTGAAAAGGTGCTATGTATAGGTGTGCTAAATGAGTATGTATCATGTGTGCAGATTTCATATTGGGTGTAAGTCATGTCAATGCAGTGCTGGAGTTGGAAGAAGTACTGACATCCTTTACTTGGTGTAATATTTTTAAGGGTGAATCCGTTTGACCTAGTTTAGTTGACAACAATGCATCATATTCTAAAAGATCATCATGCTTGCTTCAGCATCAGACAATGCATTTTTCAGAGTTTATGTAGCTTAAGAAAGAGGACAATTTTTAACTCAACCCATAAGGGAGAGCTTATCGCATGCCTTCAGATTCAAAACATTTGAAGATCTGGTTTTCATTGAAAGGGACGAATTTGAAAAATGATAAACTGGGAAGTAAATAAAGCTGTCTAACAAATGTAATGGAGTAAAAAGGGACATTGTTTGACTCTGAGAACAGAAAGTGTCTTAAATTTCAGACGCATTGTATAGGCCTCAATGATTAAATGTTCCTTACTGTTCAAAATGCATCAAGAATATCTTTTTAACTTGTTTGCTGTAGTTGCCATATTATTAACAGGTCAATTTTACACTCATTTGCAGTGCAATGTCTAGATTAGCTGATCTGTCCTAAGGAATATACACATTTAATAGCTTTGACCTCTTTCAGTTGCAGTTTTTAAGGCAAAGATCTAGCTAATTTTGGATTCTGGATACATTTTTAGTAGCAGATTGTGATTTAGTAATGTAAAATAGGTGGACTGACATGTTTTCTGTTGCAACTATTTTGCACCATACATGTCAAAATCATCTTCTTGCGTAAAAATCCTCTGTAACCCTTTTTTTTTTATCACAGCAGTCACTATGTTATTGTAATGCTTGACATGTTCCTCTTGATCAGCTTCAACTGGACAGAGTATTTTGTGTTTTGGTGTGTTTGGGTTGTAATGATTTTAATGTTACCTATTGATATGTTCAATAAGCAGGTTTTGTTCACCCCACTTGTTGCACAGATATCAGTGTTCAGATTTCCAAACCTCTGATAGCTGAAAAAAGTTCATGTTTGCATTTAACCTGTGGTAGTTTGACCCATTTCTTTACCATGTGTTGTAACTCTGATTATCACTGAGTGTTTCAGTGCTTTTGTATAAACTGTTTACACAAATTGAGTCATCCAACCTGTTCATTTTTCTAGTCTGTGATTGTGATTTTTGTGGATTTATTCAGCAGATGTATTGGCCTGTCTTCCTTTGTTAATTATCTTTTTTTCCCCCCGTTATTACTTCCTGCACTACAACTCCAAAAAATGCTTCAGACTATGTAGCAACACAGTCAGTTGCAACACTGCTCTAATATAACCAAAGTTTGACAATAATCTCCACAGAACTGAAACAATATACCAAGATATTGAAGTTGGACAGAGTGATTTAATTTTTATTCAGCTGTTCATGATGTGGTTTGTTTTTTGAGGTCAAGAGTTTTAAAGTCCCATGTAGTAATAAGTAATAAGAATTTGGAGCAGGACGAAGCTGAAGAGTACATGAAAATTTTAAGAAAATAATAAAAAATTGATAAAATGCAGATCATTAAGGATGCATTAAGTCCGAAAGCCCAAAGCTATTCAATTTACCTGTCACAGAGGAGGAGGAAAACCAGAAAATATTCACATAGAACAAGATGGAATCAGAATTTGGACTTTTATTATTCCTTATCCAAATAGTTGTTGATTGATCTAGTAGTCAGTAGTCTAGTGGGATTTTCTAAACCTTTGGCTGGTAGTGTCCAGCAGCTGAGGTATACTTTTTACATTGACTTCAGAGAGGACACAGATTTCACTATTTGATACAGAATGACCCAGATTGGTGTTTGGCACTGACTCTGCTCATGTAATGCCCTTAAACAATCTGAGCAATATGGGTGTGGAAAAAGCTTGGATAGAAAGGGGTTTGTAACAGAATTTGCCTGCCTTCCTGCCTGAACAAACACAAATCTTCACACTTGAAAAGTTCTGTTCAGTGGTTAAACTGGATTGACTTTCTTTAAGAGAAAATCATGGACGCAGATAGTGAAGTATCCCCCAGATATATGCTTTAAACTATGAAATGACTCTTTAGGTATGTTTCACCAAAGTATTTTATTTCAAATCAATCAACCTGCATCATGTTCGTCAGTTGAAGTTTCAGTGAAAAGAAACTGCAGCTCACCTGCAAACTTTAAACGACTTTAAATAATTGTATTGATGCTATGAATAAGATAATATTTTTGCTCATAAAATAACAAGAATTTGCTTGTTTTTTTTCAGCCTGCAAGCACACAACTCAAAGCTAGGCTATAAGTTACAGTTTACTGTCGAAGTAGTTTGATATATTAGAGATAATCTCAGTAAAATGAATCACACAGCTTAATGGAGTTTAAAAATGCATGTTTTTTTCAGGTTTAAAAGCCATTATATCTGACTAAGGATTCTAGCACTTCACCAGGAGAAACATTAGCCTAAGAGCGTGGTGTTTAGCATCTCATGAGGGAATTGTCCATTAAAATTGGGTAATCAGCTTTATGCAGGATTTCTTAATGCTTTTTACTCCTTCACAACTGTCACCAAGGACTTGGATCTGAGAGCTTTTCTTTTAGAACTTTTCAGACTTGTATGCTGCATGACTACTACCAGTATGTACCAGTACCTTTCTCTGACATCACACTAAGTATAAACTCATGGTTGAAGATATTGTTGTGACCACTGATCTTCTCTTCTTCGCAGGAGGCCAGGAATCAGTTCATTTTAAAGAGAGATCTCCACAAGATGCTGCCTCAACACTTGAAGCAAATCAGAGTACTCATGCTTAACGACAAAGAAAACTTAGAGAGAACCCTGTTCAGACTTGAACAAGGTAATTCTTCCAGTTTATTGCATAATTGTGTGATTGTATTGTGAAGAATGCACTTCTATAGCATAGTAGCACAGAGAAGTATTTTGCAGGAGCAGGTATCTGAATCAATCAGACTTTTGTTGGAACTGAGCAGTTTGGCCAGAAGATCATATTACGATCTTACAATGTAAAATTATAAGTAACCATCTAAATCACAACTTCTCCCTTCTTCTAAAATGGTGGCAAATAAGAACAAAACTATAATTTTTCTCTAGTTTTTTTTATTTTCTGGAGGCTTAGTCTGTATGTAACAGCTTCTTGAATTAAATTTTGACCTTATTTGACATTTTCCCATACATGCAGCTGCAGTGTTTCCATTTTCTAGAGTGTGATGGCCTAATTTGTCCTGCTCAAGCTTTATAATGAGTAAAAAACATTTTCAGTGTAGCAGAATTGTAAAGCATCTGTGTAAATCAGATTCACCGCATGAGTTTAGAAGCTGGATCCACGGCTATTGAACTTGAGGTAATTCCTCGTCCTTATATGTTTAGTTGCGACAAAACAACATGCCTCACAAGCTCTAATGAAGTGATACTTTAATAGACAGATGGTAAAGTGTCACTATAAACTCACTAGACTGGTGTCATATGTTTGTGGCTTTAATGTTACAACCCCATAGGTTGTAAAACATCAGTACTGAAAAACTGTTGCTGTTTTCACCGCTGGATACAGTGGAGTTTGGTCCTGAAATTGCAGTGTTTCTTCTAAATAGGATTTGTTTGATTAAGAGGCTTATGAAAATATTAAGTTATTATTATTATCTTGTTTGGATGATTCCAAATAGATCTTAAGTGCAGCTACTGACAACATGAACTGTACAGAAAACAGGTGATTTCAGGTTTTACTGTGACTGTTTTGTGACTAAACGCTCAGCTAAGCAAGTTAAGATTAAAAGACACTGCATTTTTACCGACTGTCAAAATAACTGGCTGTTTGGTTTTTTTTATTTAAGGAGTGTCAAACAAACTTTATACTTTATTCAGTGAGTGATACAGTCTGTGGATACTTAGTGTTGATTTGTTGATGGTCTTGTTAGTTGTTGGTATGTTCTGCTATCCGACTTCCCCCTGTTGTTGATAGTTTGTAATATCAATACTTCATATGACCCCTTTAAGACAGTGAGATCATCCAGCCTTAATTCAAGGAAATGCTCTCTAGTAGAAGGGTACGCTGCAAAGTTCAAGGGTCGGCTATGAAGGACAAATGCCACAGAGATGACACTTAGTACAAATTTAATGTAACTCCATGAGTAACTACATGTGTTTTTTTTATGTCTGATAGATCATTTTTAACCTGGTGGTAGCTGGTTTTGCACATTATGGAAGTATGTGAAAAATACCCACAGATGCCTATAGATACTGCAGGGGCCTCAAAGTTAACCTCTGAACTTTCCCGCCTGCCTTCCAACCCTAGAGTCAATTAGGCTAAAATTACCAGAAGGTGCTTTACTGTGGGTATGAATGCCCATTGTGTGGCTAAATACACTGTGAGCAGAATGGTGTGTATGTATGTGCATCAGTGATTGTGTGTATGTGTGTGAGTGTGTGCTTTGGCCAGAGAAGGAGTATTTTGTCTTGGAGAGAGGTGTATAGTTTGACATTTACAGCACTCTGAACCTGAGAGGGATTATATAGCTGGTAAAGTGGCCTATATATAGACAACCCTGACATGGTTCAGGCTCCAGAGGAACAGTGACTCTGACATATTTTGGCTCGTCCCACTATGACTCAGAGAAGGACTCCTTTTGTTTATAACAAAGCAGCAGAGTTGTGGCTGATGGTGCTTATGATTGCTGGGTCAATGTTAAGCCATCTTGTGATTTTTTTTCATAAACCTAGCAAAGTAATTAACCTAGAAAAACATGGAAAATTGAAATGATAAATGTAATTAATAATAAGTAAAAACAGTGACATTTTACACAGCACACGAGTTCCTGTTTACCAAGTAAAAGGCCTTTCATCCACGACTATGTCCTCTCTGTGCAGACTTTTGTTTATACCACCTTACTTGGCTTTGTAAATCTTTCCCACAGTACAAACTGATGAAATCATAGAAAATTAGACAAACTGCTACCTAAGCTCTGTAGAGGCCTGTAGGCTGGGATGGAAGGAGCTGAAATGAAGATTTGCATTTAAGAACAGCTGGCCGTGTTTGCAGGTCTACTCTGTGAGATTTAAGAGGACATAACTGAAGAAACAGAATATAGTATTCATGACTATGTTTTCATCAGTGTATAATCATGGTAAAATCATAATTGCTGTGTTTTTTTGTGACGTAAAAATTTACTCAATAAAAATACAGCAATGTGTTTCTACAGTAGCACAAAATTGACTTTTTTTTTTTTAAACGTTACAGTGTTTGGTGTTCAGCATTCATTTGCTTTACTGTCAAATAGTATATTTGTCCACTTACCAAAAAATAAATAAATACATTTGTGCCATCCTGCATGTCATTTTCGGTGAAAAGACCTTTAGTGGTGGAGAAAATACAAGGCGTTTGTGTATCTGTGTTCATTATGTTATCAAAATGTATGTGTTTTCTAAGGGTTCGAGCTCCAGTTCCGACTGGGCCCCAGTCTTCAGGGCAGGAGGGTTATGGTGCACACCAACTACCCATTGGATAGTCATCCATTTAACCGAGACAGCTTCCGTGCTTTGGCTTGGAACTACCCATCAGGAAGAGAAGATGACTCTGATAAGTTCTGCTCACTGGACCTTCAGATAGCTGGGTCGTATCAGTACTACTTTGATTATGGGTAAGACCTTCCTGCTAACGGACTGATTATGTACATTTGTACAATAGCATTAAATTATGAGCTACTGTCAGTTTCCCTGTTACTTCAGGGTCCATGTTCAACCTTAGTACTGCAACAATACGACAGAACTCAAGCTATACAAACTTCAAGTTATTCAACTGGCAAAAACCCTCTGATATGGTCTGACAGAAGAAATATATATCCAATGATTTCTGATGAAGGGTATATGAATAATGTTATAATAGGATCAACAATACCAAGTCCAATCCAATACATGTACATTCTATGAATGCATCTACAAATAAACAGTATAAGGAATAGCAGTCTTCAGAAGCATGATGTATTTCTGAAAGAAAATAAACTTTATATTTTCACTCTGTATATGTGACTTAATGCATTTTGTGTTATTATTTTAATTTAATAGGGATAATTCTCTAAAGCTCTATACTGTTTAGTGCCTAAATAAATCATAATTTGGCAGTGATTGAATTGTGCTGTAGTGAATACCTATCTTTTCTTTTAATTCATCCACTCACAGAAACACAGAGGGAGCAGGAAAAGGCTACATCGTGGTTGACCCGGTCCTTCGTGTTGGAGCGGACAACCATGTCCTCCCACTAGACTGCATCACCATCCAGACCTACCTGGCTAAATGTCTGGGACACCTGGATGACTGGCCAGACAGACTGAGAGTGGCCAAGGAGGCTGGTGTGTGTTGGTTTCAGCCTCATTTAATGTTTAAAAACTAGAAGCTAAGCTAAACTTGTAGTTTTTTTCTTTGGACAAGATTGATTGCTAACACACAAAACAATTACATCATACATTTAATATACTGTGTGTGTTTGTGTTTTTCCCAGGTTACAACATGATCCACTTCACACCTCTGCAGACTCTGGGGGAGTCCAGGTCCTGCTACTCTTTGGCTGACCAGCTGGCCTTTAGCCCTGAGTTCAGCCCAAAGGGTCAGAGCTATAGCTGGGAAGATGTGGGAGCACTGGTGGAGAAGCTAAGAACAGAGTGGAACATGCTGTGTATCACGGATGTTGTGTATAATCATACTGGTGAGTGACAAACTAATTCAGAATCAAACAAAAATAAGCTTACAGTGATATTTCAAAATAGCACAGTGTAATCAGACCTTCTGAAGAATAGTTAAAATCTAAACAGGCTTTGAAGTTATTTGATGTGATGGTGACGAAGCAGGTCCAGTAGTCCATGGTGTTTCCAGGTCGAGTTCATTAACCCTATTCCATACTGACAGTGTGGTTAGGGATCAATGATGTTTGTGTGACTGTATCAAGCCCTGAATTGGTAGAATTCGGTGGTATCAGCTTGATACATCAGAAAGGGCTTCAACACTAGCTCTGGTTACTAGTTTTAGAAAGACAGTATATACCATAACTTCATTGCTAACTGCTGAGATGCAACATTTATCAACATACATTAACATTTATATCTACATTGTCTTTGTTAGCATGAGTGAACTCATTCTGCACTAT
>JAPTYQ010000010.1:7477090-7491337 GCA_029814465.1 Ostorhinchus cyanosoma
CCACCCCCGTTCCCCTGGTTCCCACACATCCCATCTACAATTACCACAAAGCTTTTAATTAAGGTGAGTTCAAGCTTTTCATTTTCTTTACATTGAAATCCAATAGTCCTGCTCCATTTTCAGATCATTTACTTCAGGAAAAACCTCAATCCAATCTGAAAAAAACAAAAAAAACAAACACAAAACATGAGTAAATTAAAAACTCTCCAGAATAAAAAAGAACCAAACATTTTTGCTGTTTAATAATTACATTCTGTGTGAAGGTACTTGAATTTGAAGACACTGAATAAAACAAATTTATTGAGATCGGTGTGTTTCTACTTGATTTTCACTTGATAATATTTATTAAAATTACAGATAAATTGTCAACTAGTTTTGAAAAACTGTCTCTGTACAACATGTCTGACAATATGTTACATATAAAAAAATATATAAGGTTATTTTACTGAACCAATAAAGACCAGGTGCTTCCTTTTTGCCACTTCCAAAATAGTTTTTTCTCTATATTTGACTTTTCTTTAACTGATTCATCTCCATTTGTTATAATATTATCCTCTGTATTTTTTCTATGTTTAAATCCAGGTTAAAAACTTTCCTCTTTTTATGTGCTTCTTCAATTTGATATTATGTGTGGCTCTCTTAGTTCCAATCTCACGTCACTACTATACATTAAAGGTCTTTTTGTAAAGTTTTTCACCTGAGTCGGACTCAAAGGACAAAATTTTAGTTTTTTTTTGTAATTTTTACGCCTTAGTTGGACTCAAAAGAGAAAATTATAGGTTTTCTGGGTAAAAGTGATGTGGGATTGTAAAGAGATTCCCTGATTCCAAGACTTATGTTACATCTTGTCTTTTGAATACACTTGTTTTTTTATTTTAATGTTAATTTTAATGCATGGTTTTAATATTTTAAAAACCACATTTTATCTCTGATTATTTTATTGTCTTTTATTTTTAATGTCTTCTGTCATTTCCCTTGTGTCTGATTTTTAACGTCTTTTCTTGCGTGATGCCTTTGTAAAGCACTTTAAGTTTACCCTGTGTATGAATAGTGCTAAACAAATAAACTTGCCTTAAAATCTTACACAATCTCAAATATAATCAGGAAATATCTGCGGGAAAAATATGTTTTGTGCTTCAAAAGAAGTGGCTGCATCAGACAAACAGATGCAAATATTCTTTTTTTTTGTTTTTTGTTTATAAGAAAAAAAAAAAAGAGAACTAAATTATTGCCAGTTTCAACATGTTTTTCTGCTGAAACATCCAGTTTTGACCTCAATATAACAGAGCATGTGCAGAAGGAAGAGTGATTCTTAATGCAATATTTCACAAATCCATCCAAAAACTTTTTTCCAGGACTGTATGTAAACACTTTGTGCTATATCTCACTGTATGAAATGTGCCATAAAAATAAAGATTGATTGATTGATTGATTGATTAGTACTAAAACGTTACCAATTTTGTGTCACCAATACTGAAAAAATAAGTCAAAAATGCTGTTTGCCTGTAGTTTCGAACATACAATCTTGGGTTAAAATATGAAACTGTGAGAATAAATGACAGAATGGATTTTATTGAAAAGGAATATTTGTTTCGGAGCAACCAGATCTACTTCAAAACACTGTTTGTACATTATGATACATTTACTTTACAGGTTCTTTCTAAGTGGAAGATTTCTAAATCTATAGGATAAATGTACATAAACCAGTGTATTATATATGTGTAATAACACTTAATAACACATCCCATAACCAGCACTTTGGACATTAATTTTCTTAAATTTATCTTAAAGTATTAAACAGGGTTCCCACTCTGATCCTGAAATTATTTTCCAGGACTTTTTCAGCTGCTATAAACACGTCCACCTCATTTTTTGGAAATATTCTTTAACATTGTGTTGCATTTTAGAAGTTTTTATAATATCTATTGGGTAAATCATCCTATTTTACACAGAAAAGTGACTAAAACTGTCAGACAAAGGTTTTTTTTTTTTTTTAAATTCTATTTCTTTGCTCTATTTATTAATAGTGTGGCTTCAAATTTTTTAATTTTATGTTCTTGTCCTGGTTTTGATCCCAGACTTTTTTTTTTTTTTTTTAATCTCCTTGAGGTTTTTATTGTATTTTATTTATTTTATAATCCTTCTTATTTTGTTTATTTTCTCCTTTTATGTATCCATGCTGCTATACCCATGAATGGAGGAACACTGAACACTTTTTGTCTTGACATTTGATCACGTACCTGCCGAACAGGTTCAATATGTGTTTTGTCCTAAAGCCAAATGTAAATACTCTGCCTGAAAAACAAATCTACCCACGGGTATAAATATAATAACCTCGAACCTTAAAATGTAGTGGAGTAGAAGTAGCAGAAATTGCAAATAACCAAGTAAAATAAGATACGCAATCTAGTACTTTTCATCTATTTCAGATGCACGAGAGAAGAAGCAGTGAAGGATCATGTGCTTGTCAAAAACAGCTGATTTTTTTTCCTTTTTTTTTTATTTCTAATGTGTGATACAGTAAACAAAAACAATACAACAACAGGTAAACAACACGATGGGAGAGACTCAAAGTACACAGTGTATTGGACTGATCAAAGTCCACTCCTAATAATAATAATAATAATAATACGTGATAGTTGTATCATTCCTTTATTTTCAGATGAACTTCATACGAACCGGCAGCTCCAGTGATGATGTGTTTTGGTGAAAAGCTGATCCGAGAGCAGTGGCACGAAGCCGTTTGCGAAGCGTCACGCGGCTTCACAAAAGAAACAGATTAAATAGTCGAGTTACAGTAGCGCGTTTGTGCCGATGGGGAGAGTTTATAACAGCTATGACGACAAATGACAGCGATACTTGACAGATGGACACTGTCGACACTACGGGGCTGATACACGAGAGAAGAGCGACGATGGTGGAGGTCGATGTTCCGCATGTGAAGTGTTGCATTATTAGAGGAAAAAAAGCAGATTTTGATAGAATGAGAGGAGGAATATTGGTTTCATGGCTGCGTCCTGTACAGAAATACCTGAGGAGATAGTGAAAAGATTAACTGGGCTGGATCTAAAACAATGAATAATGATAGAAATGTCATGAAAAGTCGATTTAAAAAACATATTTCTATTACACTGGGGAAAAAAAATCTAAATCTTACTGAGTTTATTTTTCTTATTTCCAGTCAAAATATCTTATCAATCTCAAATCTGCCAGATTTCTCGGTAAGTTCCTCTTTAGGCGAGTCTTATTTTATGTGCGATGAGATATTTGGACTAGAAATGAGAAAAATACACTTGGTAAGATTTAGATTTTTACAGTTTAACTCTGACCAGGTAGATAATAAATTTAATAATGTAATCCAAAAAATCTAAATCTTACCAAGTGTGTTTTTTTCATTTCCAGTCCAAATATCTCATCACACTTCAAATAAGACAGAATCACCTAAAGAGGAACTTTTCGGTGAGATAGAAGAAGTTATTTTTAGACAATAAATCTTATTTCAAGAAATCTTATCAAGATCATTTTCACTTGTTCCATTGGCAGATTTGTTTTTGCTCAATTCAAGATTTTTTTTTACTTAATTCAAGATTTTTTTTTTGCTTAATTCAAGCAAAAAATCTGCCAGTGGAACAAGTGAAAATTAGTGAAGATTTTCCAGATCTATTGTCTCAAAATAAGTTCTTATATCTCACTGAAAAATTTGTCTTTAGGTGATTCTGTCTTATTTGAAGTGTGATGAGATATTTGGACTAGAAATGAGAAAAACACACTTGGTAACATTTAGATTTTTGCTGTGTGTTCATTGCTTTTCATCTTTGGTCATTAAAAAAAACTCAGGATTTTATAAGACATTGTGTTAAGATACCAAGTTCAGCTATGATGCATGGAAATCCCGTTTCCACCAGAACGGTTCACGAGTCAGATCTCAATCTCAAACCAGCTCCTCAGAAAGACTGGTTCAAGAGCAGCACCGATGCTTTACTGGTCTGAAACCATGAAGGAGCTCATTTCAGGGGCTGAGTGTCCATTAAACCATCAAGAACATAATAAAACTCTGCAACTCCTCTTTAAACATAAAAACCAGACCTAGTGTTATGTTTAACCTTATGAGAAAAAAACAAGGAAAAACAAAAATCGAAAAGGACAATACTGTCTGCTGCTGTGCTTGAAGTTACCACTGGTTTTACTGGGAAAACGGAGACATTAACCCATAAAAACCCAGTGCTACTTTTATGTCACTTCTCAAATTATTTTCTCTCTCTATTTAACCTTTCTTATGTGATATATCACCATTTATCATAATAGTATCTATTATTTTATTTATTTGACAGGGAAAATACAGTCAAACGTTGTTACAAGTTTGCAGCTGATGTGATGCATATAGAGCTCATAACTAGTGCTAATTCTCAACTCCTATCCTCTGTATTTTACGCTTTTTTCAGAGAAAACCAGGCATTTTCCTGTATTTTATTTGCTGGTAATGTGGATGTTCATAAAAGCTCAGATTAAAGTTGAGGGTTATTATATCAGAAACAGAGATAACTGAAGAAAAGTGACTTTTTAAGCAAAAATATGAGCAACTGAATGTAAAAACAAGCGTCTACAACCACTGTCATTGATCCAACTCCATGTGTTTTACTAGTAAATCAGCTCTAAGTGGAAGTGGAAACACCAGGGGAATGATTATTGATTAGCTGTGTTTCTTGGTGTCACATGAGCTGCAGCCCAGAAATAGTGACAAAAACATACAATATATTCTAAAACCAGCCTTGAGTTGTGGACGACAGCTGAGACGGGTCAGTTCGGTTTCAATTTATCTGCGACGTTTTTCATGCAAACTCCTGAAATGGTTTTGGTCTGTATTTGTGGAAACGGGTCATGGTGTGTTTTGGAACAGGAGACGACCAGCCTGACCAAACAGGGGTTCAGCGGCACTGTTTACATGGTCCAGTCTGCATGAACAACAAAGCTGCCGTATTTACTGAGTAAAGGTGGCGCTCCCTCTTTAGCAGATTATAGTACCATAAAAAGAAGTGAAGGAGCAGCATAGTGGGGTTACTCAAAGTCAACATGGATCGATATGTGCATACAACAGGCAAATTAACAAGAAACATGAACAGGAAGTGAGTTCTAATTCTAATCCTAATCCTCGTTTTTCTTCACATTGTCTGGAATTTACTGTAAATGTGAGGAAGCGAGAGTAAAGGGACGACGATAACAGACAGAGAGTAAAGACAGTGACCACAGATTGACCTTTGACCCCAGTGAAAGGGTGCACAGGTATGAGTTGAACATCAGTGTCAGAGGCCTGACGTTGCTAGCAGCAGGCGTTTGTGTAGCACCAATATGAATAGTGTGACCGTAGTGGTTGAGGTGGAGGCGACAGTTCAGGTCTCAGGCTCTGGGGGCCTTACAGGACTGGCAGCAGGCCTTTCTGTAGTACCAATGGGAGCACAGCTTCACCTTGAGGACAAGGGCACAGTTGGCTGTCGGTTTGTCCTGACATGAGTCGTCTACTGCCACTGACGCTGCCGGGGCCACCGCTGGAAAAAACAGAAAAAAAACGGGTGATTTTAGGGTGAATTTAGCTTTTTCTCTGAAATGTAAAGTCTGCGGGTAAAACAAAATGTACACAGTAATAGTGCTAGACTTATGTAAGCTCATGAAAATGCTAACATCTGACACGGATTTCACACTGTTTTTAGAATTTATACTATACTGAGTGAGTATTTTCAATATACAGCAGTGCAAAATACAGTTTTGGACACCTCCTGCATTTGTAATATACTGCATTCAGAATCACTAATGCTGTATTGTTCCATCCTTCAAACCCACACACTCCCTTCTGCACATGCTCTGTTCCGCCGAGGTCAAAACTGGATGTTTCAGCAAGATAATGAAACACATCCAGGGCGTGACATGTCGAAACTGTTAAGATCATTTGCATTTGTTTGATGCAGACACAAGATTTTTCATCATAATATTTGAGATTGTGTAAAAGTGTAAGGGTGGATTTTTTTATAGTAGCGCTGTCATATTTCTGTCTTAAATTAATTTCTCGATTAACAGTTTTCTCTTTGTGGAAGTGAATTTGCACATATTTTAAACATCTTCCCTGTGCTGCTTAAAGTAACTGGAAGGAAAAGAAACCTGTTAAATTTTCGCTTGCTGCTATTTCTTTAGAATGGAAGGACGTTCACAGGCCTACGTCTAATGAATGGATTAAAGAAATGTCTCCTATTGGAAAAACAGATTTATCTGGAAAGATTGAGAACATTTACAAGATTAGAACATGCTTTCTGCAAATACAATGGACTTATCTGTGCAGACCAGGGGCAGGCAACCTGTGGGTCTGGGGCCACATAAGGCTCTTGGGGCCCTTTTCCAATGACTCAATGTGGCTTTGTCAAAAACCATATGGAAATGAATAACACTTTTTTTTTTTAGATATATTTTTCTATTATTGTTGCAACTATAAAGTGATTCTGATGTGATGCAGTTGTAAAAAAAGTAGACTATACTCCAAATTAATTAAAAAAACAGTAGTAGCAGTATTAAAAGTAGACTACTTTTTAATCCTATGACATTGAAGATATTCGTCTGTATTCTTCATTGTAAAGAAAACCTCCATAGACCATTAGATTTTTGCTGCAAAACAAAACAATGACAAATATCACTGTTTTCCTTTGTTCTGTAAAAGCACTGAAACTGTGATTTATTCTCCATATATTCTGTATAAACTAACCTTGAATAGCTTCTTAAACTGTCACCACTTTGAGGAAAGATATAAGTGTGATTTTGGCTCCAGACAGTTTAGTTTTTCTATTTCTGTCCTAAAATGGCTCTTTAGATTCTAATGGTTGCAACAATAATAGAAAAGTGTATTTAAAAAAAAAAAAGTGTTCTTCATTTCTATATAGTTTTTGACAAAGTCACACTGAACCACTGGAAAAGGGCTGAAGAACCATATGTGGCCCCGGAGCCACAGGTAGACAATAAAGTTGTGTCACATATATTTTGTTGAACTGACAGTACAATACACTTAAGAAGGTGTGGGGGTTTATGTATAACATTCAAAAAGCAAATATATTTATGAAAAAATGTAGAACTGAATGGAAAATGACCATTAAGAGGTTAAAATGTTGATGTGTCCCACTGAAATCCTATGTAGGTTCTACCTGGTGCTTCTGTTGGACAGCTCTGGATTTCACAGCTCTGTCTGGCGTCTGGCTTCAGGGTAGAGTCGCAGCTGTGGCCCCTGGTTACTAGCTCCTCCCCCTGGTAACACTTAACTTCACGAACCTGAACGCCGCTTCCACAGGTCTTACTGCACTGAGGGGGGGGGGAAATAGGAAAAAATGACTGGTGATCAGAACAATAAGGCCAAGATACTGTATCTGACAGGGTTTTTAAAGCCCTGGGGTTCGAAGCGTTACCGTGGTTACGCTGCAGGAGGCTTACTTGAGACCATGATGTAGTGAACCATTTGGAGCAGGGTCTTTGGAAGCAGGAAGAAGCAGTCTCCGGTTTGTTGGTTTGATCACAGCTGCTGTCTGGAAACTCTTTGAAGACTCCGCCTTCCAGCCCGGCGCACACCACCTGACGCTGCCGCACACCACGGCCACATGTAGCGTTACACTGACAACACACAAACACACACATTTAACACCTTTTTTTGGGGAAATACACGCACTTATCAAAAACTAAAGGAAGATATTTCTGTAAAATCAGCAAAATATGTTTTAAGTGTAAAAAATGTAAGTAGTTATTGTGCAGTAGAATGGCCTCTGACAGTGTTTTACTATTAATATATTATTTTTTAGGCAGTTTAAGTTAAAACTCTGCCACATACGTACTCTATTAGATCATCATGTGTTTGTAGCATTGTTGTTATCTGATCTCTTAAAAAAAACTCTTCATGATCTCTGAAAATCAGGCTTGTTTTCAGCTACAGACAATAAACTTTCTTTTTATTTATTTATTTATTTTTTAACTTTCAATCTATTTCAACAGCATTTGAATCAGAATCAGAAAACTTTATTAGACTTAATGAAATTAGTGTGCTCAGACCAATACAGTGTGCAATAATATAAAAAGACAACAATTAACAAGGACGCAGTATAAAAAACATCACTAAATAGTTATAAAAAATAGAAGAAAAAAATTTTAAGTATAAAATGGACAAAGTGTGAAATAAAAAAAACAACAGAATGCATTTTACTAGAGCTTATTACACTGTAAATGCAATATTACTACTGAGGAAATAGATGTCTTATGTCCTTACAGCAGATTTGAGGATATATATCAGATGTGTCAGTAATGTACACAGTAAATTTTGCTGTGTCAAATTAACACTAATAGAGTTGATTTTAACTTTATTCTAGAGTGTATTTGGTCCCTATCCAGATCAGTGTTAAACAAGGGTGTTAAAATCATGGAGCATAACTAACTCTACACAGAGTAACTAATTAAGACTTGATTACACTGTCCCCTTGATTTGATGAGTGGGTGGGGCTCTCTGGAGTACACTTAACACCACAGGATTCAACAACACGATTTGTCACTAACACTGGGAATCATCTTACTCAGTCTGTTGATATTACTCCAATAGAAATAACATATTTTTACACTGCACTCTTAAATTTACTGTGTAGAGTTCAATGAAATGAAGTCAAGGTGAGCATTGACCTTTGACCTTTCTTTTTCAGGGCCAAAAACAATCCCTTCTGCATTGAGCTGGAGAAACTTCTGGCACATCCACTGAAAGGTAATTAGAGAATTTTTACCGCAATGATGCTAAAAAAACTCTGGAGCGCTGCAGTTTTAACACTGAAATTCCCCACTGAGCGACTCGAGGTTCTTCGATGCACAGGCAAGAAATTTGCTTTGCTTCAAAATGTCCATGTTCTATTTTTGGAAAGTGCGTGAAACCATTTGGGTGGTTTCTTAAATGTTTACCCTGTATCAGTGTTTGGAGGATGAACGTGTAGGCTTCAACACTCAGAGCAGACAAAAACACTGTTCAGAAATGGATCATTTCTGGATGCCCTGCACATCACACACTTCAGTATTTGTTGACCTCGGTATGAGAAACTGCTGCTTCAGATGTACAGAGGTTTTTGGCGTGCGTTGACCAAGACCGGTTTTAGATTGAGAAGCGGAGTGAATATAGATGGCATTAGGTTCTTGGTCTGCAGTTCAATATTGGAGTCTGGAGTATGTGCCATTGTAACTCTGTCCTCTGCATTTATTCATAGATGTTCTCTAAGATTTAATAAATACTGTCATAGTTGGACTGCAGCTGTATGATAAATGATATATGCAGAGGTGGAAAAAGTACTGAAATATTCCACTTAAATGAAAGTACCTTTAGTTTAATTAAAGGAGTGATATTTTGTTTAGTTTTTTTAAATGGAATTATGCATTTTCAAACATTTCCCCGTGGTCGACATAAACTGTAAATGCTCTGCTTGGGTCTGAATTCTTCATTAGTTCAACTCCACAGGTCCAACTTCAACCCTATTTCTGAGTAATGACACCAGAAAGGTGGTTTTGAGCACCGGCCCTTTAAATGCAAATGAGCCACTTCAGGCCCCGCCCCCTTCAGGTCATTGGCTGTGCTTCTCTGTCCCGTTCAACCAACAACTGAACATTTTAGGTAATCGGATCGAAGTTTGGACATATTTTCAGTTTTTACTTCGACCGTTGCTGCTGATAAACAATTATATCGTACTCGGAGAAAAGTTCGCATTAAGTCTGGACCTTATATGTGCAAATGTCGTGACGTAACTAGTTATAAAATTAAACAAATTAAGAAGGAATTAAAACAGGTTGTAGAAATCCACTCGATTTTTAGGGTCCAAATACACAAATAAATGAACCAAAGACAAATAAAAGTGGGTTTAGATAAATATGAGCCCCTAAATTATACTTACGTACAAATAAAGCTACCCATCTAAAACTCTGCTTGAGTAAAACATTTTAAATGTACTTTGAGTAAAACTTACTTAGTTACTTAACCCTTTAACCCCTGACGTGTCCGTGGTGAGCGCTCTGAATGTATGATTTATTTTAAATATTCAGAAAAATTCAACCGTTTGCTCAGTAAGAAAATGTCCAAACCGTGCTGATAGATGTGAGCATGATCTGAGCATGCTCAGTACGCCCCCTGCTGCCTGTGTAATGGGGGTAACACACAGAGCAGTGAGAGAGACTGACTCGCTAGGAAAATAGTCGGTTTGGGCTTTTTTTTTTTTTACTGTTGTTTGTAGTGTTGTGGTGATTTTCCTTTTTTTTTTTGGTTTTTTTTTTCTTTGTTTTTATCAAGTTTTGACCGTTTAACAATTTTTGGAGTTCAACCAGGTGTCAAAAAGCTGCTGGAGTAATTTAGAAAAAAAAAAAAAAAAAAAGCCCCAAAACAAAACAAAAAAATACTGGGACCAAATTCAAATAACTGTTGTTCACGTTGTTCCAATTCACAGTTCATGTTCAACATCCTAAATCTCTTATTAGCTCTACATTCTGAGTGCCTTATTTAGTAAAAACTATCAAACTTCAATTCCTGTCTTTGTCTTTTTTCTGTTATTCCACCTGTTTTGACCCTAAAACTCAGAGTAAAACAAAACCACTGGAAAAAAAAAGGAACACAAGCACAAACTCAGCAGCTTTTATGAACCTGAAACAGATGCTAATTCACAGCAGAAATAATGTCTCGGGGGTTAAAGGCTTAATGAAGGTCATTCCTACCAAGTGTAAAAAACGACAAGGGGCCAAAAATCCAAGCCGACACTAGTTGTTTTTAATCAAAGAAGAATAGGCACCCAGGAGCCGGTTAAATAGGCTACGAACTGAACGGAGGTTTTAAAGACACCGACTGCAACTGCAATCACACACTCATTCTATTATTGTTGATTATCCTCTTATTATAGAAACTGAGGCCGTATGTTCTTAGTATCTGTGCGTAGTTAAAATCCCAATGCATGCATCAGCCGCGGGCTCAGTTCATGTAGGTTTTTGCATTTTTATTTATTTATTTATTTATTTAGTAAATGACGTGAACTGCCCTGCTTTAAGCTGTCTGTCTCAGTCTAAACTTTACTGATTGACAACGAATGGGATTGTGCCATCAATATGGACTGACTCGTCCAAATCATCTCTGCCATTATGTCCTCATCAGTCTGAAATCTCATCTCCATATCCGCTTATGGACATTTATCAGAAGTCTTTATACCTACCGCTGCAGTCTATTCAGTGAGAAATGAGTCCATTACATGTGGTACAATCCATCTGACAAAGAGACTATACGGGGCCTCTGCACTCTCCATTTCCGAACCATTCTGGATCGTCATAGCTCCCATTAGAGCTGCAGAGGGAGGTTACCTCCTCTGGAATAGGTGGCAGGATGAAATAAAGGCTGTAATAGTCTTGGGAATGTTTTTTATTTTACAAAACAACCTTTGGAGTTCACCCGGGTTTTTTTTTTGTTTTTTTTTACATAGTCGGAAAAAGAACAGTTAAGAATCAAACTTTTTTAATCAGCCAGCAGCGATTAAACCTTTCTATTTCTGCCTTTGTGCTCGATAGCACAACAGCCAGCGTAGTGGTAATGTCTAATTTGAAAGCCTGGTTGATGAATTATGTATGATATGGCAATGCACTTTGTGTAGCAATGCAGAATAATTGCAATAACCCTCGAGCGTCCTTCACCCTCCCCTGAGAGTCCAGCATTTGGTGATTAGAGGACATAGGGCTCCACATCGCTGTCACATCACAGAAACAAACGACTGGGATGAATTATCTTGAATCAACAGTAAAATCAAATAAACAGAATAGGGCTGATGGTTCTTTGTGCACAGCTGGCCATTATTAGAGGAATGCAGTGCTTTGGCAGAACAGTGTGGTCCCCCCAGGCTGCAGTCGGCTCCCTGGGAACCCGAGCTGCACTTAGAGAGGTGAAGGACCCCCAGCTGAAGGATTGATAGGATAATGGAGCCCTAACTCTCACTTGGCCATTCTCAGCAGGGGTTAGAGGAATCCATTTTAGATTGCTGCAGCATGTGCTGCATAGAGCCTATTAACTAGGCAGGTCACCACTCTCAGAAGCTGTACTATGGGTCTGAACTGGCCCTAAGGGTTGTTTAGAGCACCAATGAATCAGCTGTTTTCCTTCAATTTCAAGTGCTATCCGTTTGTTCTCCTTGAATATTTCTGTAGTTTTGTAAAGGACATGCAAGTGTTCACATCCTATAACTTTATCTGAGAGTCTGTGGAAGGAATAAAAAAAAAATATGACTTTGATTTAACCTCCAGAAATAAAACCATATTTCTCACATGAAAGGTTAATATCACCCTCATCAAAAAAGTGCAGAATGGACATAAGAAATCTCTCTCTAATGAGGGCTTTTGGCATTTTTACAGGCCACCGTGGGGGAGGGGTTAGATGACGTTCATTACATTGGTTACAATCTACAGGGTGTATCCAAAAAAAAAAAAAAGTAGACTCTCCGAAAAGTATCCACCAAATTTACATTAGAATATTTTCAGGAAATGTCTTTGTTTGTATATGTTGGTATGGACGTCCTGTGTCTGTCTACTCCAAAATGTATTGCATAATTTCATGTATGACTCATTTTCCGGCTGGTCAGAACAATTATTCCTACAAAAAAAATTAAAGGGTTAAAATGAGATGAAAAGTCTTAAACTGTGATGTAAAATGTGAATTTAGTTTTTTATCCGCTGTAATATTCAGATTAAAGACAAGCAGCAACATAAGCTTAACCTTAAAGCCATGTTAGCTGCTCAGAAGCCTGAATATGAGATAATAGTGGTTCTGGTTATAAATATAGTGGATGAGATACTGGATGTTTACTGTTAAAAAAAAAAAAAAAAAAAAGTCCATAAGAGAAAACATCGTGTTAAAGATGAAACTCCTTTGTTTACATGGCATCAATATAAACAGAGTTAAATATATTGAGCTTGATGCCAGTTTTCAATTACCTAAAATTGTGTTTTTGTGTGAACAAAGGAGCGAAATACAAAGAAAAAGGCTGCATTTTATAAAATAACTGTAGTGACTTTTCATATGGTCCAGAAACACAGAGAACAGCTGAAGTTCCAGCAGCTTCTGTCACTCAATAACTTATTGACTGAACACCATCAAAAGCTTGAAAGTGGCAGTGAAATGGGCTCCTGAACTTTACCGTCCGTATTGACGTCCGCCGCAAGAACAGAAATGGAAATTTATAATTGTTTCCTATATTATAATTATTTCAATTTAGCGGCTCCTATGAAGTGTTTCCAGAGAACCAAGACAAACAAATGAATCTGGAATGGAGACAAATCTATTCTCCCACCACTCCACTGCTTTTAATCTGCCAAGCTGTCAATGTTTTAAGTATAACAGCATGGGATAATGGTGTTTATTAAGCGTCATCAAAACATACACTTTTTTTTTATTGTCAAACTTACCCCACGCTTTCTTTTGGAAGAATAAGATTAGGAGTTTCATGGGAAAGCTAACTCTCATAGGATCTATATGTAGCATTTGATATAATATTAATATGATAAAAAAGAGTGTTTAACATGAAGAGTTCTGATATAGAGTCAAAGTTGTGTGTGTGTTTTATTGCCGAGATGTGAACTGAATTTATTCACAGCAATTGTTTGATGTCATAATGTGAATGTATGCGACCAGTAGAGGGAGTAATAAGTCCCTCAGGAGTAAAAAAAATGAGGCTGAGCTCAGGAACCAAAACCTATGAGAAACAACTTTCACTAAACTGTGACAGATCTGACCTTGTTTTGGATAATTCATGATGGATATTTTATGCCGCTGTTGAAATAAAGACAAACTGTACAGGAACAACAAAAAGAAAAACAAATTTGATCCTCAACCCACAAAGATAAAGTAATAATTTTGTGGCAGTTCACAAATTATTATTTTTTTCTTTCTATTTAACCTCTCTTTAGTGATCAATCACCATTTATCATAATATTATCCTCTGTATTTTGCTATTTTCACTGTAAATTGTGTATTCTCTTACATTTCATTTCCTATAATTAATGACGCTGCTCATAAAAACTCGAGTAAATTCACATGTTATTATGTCAAAACAGAGAAAACTGATGAACCAGTGACTTTTTCAGCAAAAATATCAATAACTGAATGTCAGAACAAGTGTCTCCATCCACCGTCATTCATCAAACTCCATGGATTTGAATTGACTTCCATCTTGGCACACACACATA
>JAPTYQ010000010.1:7491437-7503184 GCA_029814465.1 Ostorhinchus cyanosoma
GGAAGCATCTTACTCAGTCTGTTGTTGTAATTACTCCAATAGAGTTAACATATTTTTACACTGCACAATTAACACTCGTAAATTTACTGTGTAGGAAGAGTACAGTTTATTTAGCTTAATCACAGGGATCATTTTCTCATCCCATTAATGCTTTATTTATCCCATACATCCAGAATAAACCCATTTGGAATTATGTGATTTTAACTGGAAACAAAGGGAATGAAAAACTGTAACGTGATAAAGTAACAAATACGTTGGAGTAAAAACGACTGTATTTTTTTCCTTTAAGATGCAGTGCAGTAGGAACGGTAATATTCCATCCTAAATATTCCGTCCCACTGCTCTACCTGTTGCCACTCCTGTTCGACCCAGTGGGGGGCGCAGTCTCTGTCCCCACAGGGGTAGATGGCCAGCGGACGCAGTGATTGGTCACACTGTTCCTCTGACATCACCATCCCACTTGATGATCGACACATCACGGCACGAACCATCCTCCCTTCGCCACACACACCTGAGCACTGACACACACAAACACACACAAACACACACACAGACATAAATATGGTCCTTTTCTATTATTTTCCTGTAAAGTATGTATTGAAACATTAAGACATTAACGACATATATTTATATAATTATCTCTGTTCATTGTGTACACTTTCTTGACGCTGTATATTAAACTCACAGGTCCCCAATCAGACACCGTCCATCGTCTGTCACACGGCGGTCCTTCACACTGCTGACTCTCGATTGGCTGAGAGGACTTGTTGCATAATTTCATTTCCATAGAGCAGCGAACTTCCCGAGTCCGGACGCCGCGAGAGCCACAGCGAGCCGAACACTGAAAAACATGACAACTATGTCACTACAGCAAAAACTGTGAAATCTATTCAGAACAAAAAAACCTACAGGTATAATTAAAATGTACACAATATCTGTTTGTTGTTGTTACTTTTCTTATTATTATCTACTTACTTATATTACTAAGTTTTTGGTGATCATTATTATTACTAGTACTATAATAATTGTTACAACTGATCAATATTGGTATCATTACTACTACTATCATTCTTATTACTTTCATTATTACTTCGATTATTATTATTATTTATTGCTGCTATTATTATTTATTATTAGTAGTATTTCTAATCTGCAACAGCCTGATTTAAATACAGTTTTTTCATAGTTATTGCTGTTATTAATTTTTTCCCTTTTTTTCTTCTAATTCCACTTATATTAGGTATTGTACTTCTACTGGAACCTTATTTCGCAGAAGGTTCTGCCCAAGGGGTCAGGGGTCAGTAAGGGTCCATCTAATGTAATGTAATGCAATATAATCTTAAATGTGTCACAACTGTCCCCCTTTCAAAGAGTTACATCCACAAAAGTTCACATCTCTCCCTCTCTGTATCTACTTACATGGGCCACCTCTTATTAAGCCAATTCTACTGAGATAAATCCTTAGTCATAAAGTGTTTTAGTGATAAACTGCAGAGCTACTATATGCTAGCTGTACTGGCGCAGATCAGCAGGTTATCTCAGGTGAATGTTTGGATTCTTTGTGCACCCGCTTCACTGCTGTTCCTTACAAATACACAGATTTTTCTTCCTTATAATAAAATCCAAATGTTGTCCTAACATTACACCATACTTTTTATGGTTCAAAGTCAGTCACACTGATGTTGTTGGTTATTCTTGAGTTCATCTCCCTAATGAGGCTGCACTAACTTTATGCTGGCGAACGGTAAAAGCTCAAAGACTGATGACACTGTTGATATGTAGCAGCAAAGGTTCAGTCAAAAATTTTATAATGTCACATTTATAGACTGTTGCCCATTAAGTTGCAAGAATTTTGTTTTCAGATCCATTTCTCTTTTTAGTTTCCTTTATACACATCAGTAATTACCTTTGAACTGGTGCAATGATCACATACTGAGTCCCAGTTACACTTTATCCATCAAGAATAAATCACATTATCCCAATCATTTCATGAGAGGAGGTAAAATTATTTTATAACTTTATGGGAAATAGTGTATTATATCAGGAACTGACGTATTGACGTACAGTAGCTTTTATCTTTAACATTAAAACAGATTTGTGGTAAATCATTGGAGATTTGATGCTTTTACCAAAGGATGCAGTGACCAAATATAAAAGGCCTGTTGTTTATTTGCCAGTAGCTAGTAACTTTAAGTGTTCTCTCGATCAGTGCAGTGTATTTCATTATGACAGGTCACTAAATTCAAGTTTTAGAGCCACGGGTTCTGTGTTCAGTTACCTTATATAAACAGGATCACATTGCACAGAGGTTTACAGCTGAAAATTCTAGCAGTGTGCACTCAGCAGTAACAGACATAAGGAAAAACGTGAGAAAAATGTTTACCTCTGACCACTCCGAAACCTCCCACTGGGGCCCACAGCTCTGGCCCAGGCACACCTTCCTATTGGCTGGTTTGTGCAGGTCATGTGATAGACAGAGGGAATCGTAGACAGAGGAGTCTAGGCCGGGTGACAACATTTTCCAGCAGCGCACTGTCCGATACTGAAAGCCCTCGCCACAGGTTCGAGAACACTCACTCCAGCCACTGGTTTCCCACCTGTGGAAGTGAGTCATATGAACAATAACAGAGAATCAGAATGAGTTGGAATGATCAGCATTCAGTACTGTCACCGATGTTAGACATTTTAAAAATCTACAAGTGCTCAATTTATTTTGCTGTTTGAAACTTTTGAGACAAGGGAAGTAAATAAATACATGAAGGTGACAGGAAGATGCTGCCTATTGTATAACCCTTATATTAAGACCATTTTTACACCAGATTTTTCTTATATCCCAGTCAGAGCATCACCTTGGTGGACACTCCTTTCCTGTGCAAAACTCATGCGTGGGTTCAGGTCTGGTTACAGAGTCACAATAACTGTCATCGACTTCAGTGCCATCATAACGAACACACAGGGCGTAGCTGGTGGTGATACCTGGGAATCCACGAAAATTCAGTTGGATTAATGAGTGAATGAAATTAAATAAACTCAGTACCTTCTGCGATCCAACGGTCTAGGACTAAACATATTTAAATTATTTCATTTGCGTTTTTTAATTAAAATTTCTTTCTACTGAGGAAAATGCAATTTCATATTAGAGGAAAATATTTAAGAACATATGACATAATGGTCATTAATATATTGACAGATTAAGGGAGGAATAGTGCATGGTTGCACTGAAATAACACACCAGTAGATGAAATGGAGTAAAACAAGTTGATTGATAAAGTCAGAAATCCCACTGTCATACACTGTCTAGAAATTAAATTCCTGGATAAACATAGGTACATGTGTAGTGATGTGTCTTCATACTGTTCTTGTGTATGTTACCTGTGGTACATGTTGAGCTGCACGGAGCGTACGCAGAAACCTTCCAGCGATACATGTCTGCCAGACTAACGTCTGGATCCAGACCCACATCAAAGTCGTTACTGGAAGGAAACAGAGCCAGACACAGAAACTCCAAAACCTGATATTTCCAGTTTATCAACTAATGTATAATAATTGCTACTTTGAAAGCACAGGTAATTATTTTTGACAGGTTAAATTATACTGTCACTTACTCTGTGTGGATGACTTATCTTAATGATTTTACATTATTTCTGACAAGTGAATGCATGTTCTCTGATTTCCACTTAGTTAGCAATTTTACAACACACCTCTAAAAAAACTGGATTACATGCATGTGATGTAAAGCCTTATTCATGGTTGGACCCACAAAAAAGGCAAAATTTAGCAAGTTTTTTGTTTGTTTTACTCTTTGAAGACTCATCATAAAGCACCAGTTTTTCCTCCAGCTGTTCCTTCATACCTCTCTGTGTTGGCTGCCTGGACGGCAGAAACCTGTTGCAGCTGGACCAAGATGACGCTGTGTGAGTCTGAGTGTGTGTCGCCTTCAGTTTGTGTTTCCTTAACTGTAAGTGTGTCTGTTGTGGACAATTTCTCTGTGCTTTCTGATTGTGAGTGTGACTCAGGGACAGAGTGTGTGTTGGACTGTGTAAGGGAGTGTGTGTTGGAGTGTGTCTGGTTGAGCTGCAGGTTTTCTAGCAGCAGATAGGGGGCGTCATCTGGCAGAGCAGCCGAGAGAACGCTTTGACCTGTGAAGACAAATAATACTTCTGACTCCCAGAACGAGCATGAGTCTGTCCATCCAGTCCAGTGATGAGACTGAAATATCTAAATAAACTGTTTTGACTAAACCTTAATGGACTTTCTGACTGTGAGCTGTAGGATGTGAATGTGTGAGTTCATAAAAGGAAGGAGAAATGGAAAACACAAAGCATCAGTGTTAATAAGAAAAGAAAGAAGCCATTGCTGTCTATTGGACAGTCTCTACTGTATAAATACTCAACAGCTCAATACAAATGTGCAATAAATACTCATATCATAAGTTATCTTGGGAAAATCTGTAGATACTGGACTGCATGACAGCTTTAAAAGTGAGTATATAGATTGGACTGACCCATGTTAAAATGTTTTAACCCTGGAAAGGTCAAAATATTCTCCAGTACTTTGATTTCTGAGCTTAAAATGATGTTATCATTGAAACTGTTTATGTTGTTTGTGTTGGTTATGTCCCTGTGCATGATATCCTTAAGCAAAAATATCTCACTCAGGACTCAGAAAGCATCGTTGCTCTTTCCTACCTGGGAAAGGAAGCAGTAGTGCATTGTCATCAGCAGTGGATGGTTCATCAACTGAATTAGAGGAACTCCCTTCGTGAACAGAAACAAAAATATATTAATATAAGTTCGAAAATGCACACCTACAGACAATGTGATTATCATCAGATGACTCAATGTGGTATTTTTATGTGTGATACTGTTGCTTTTCTTTTATCAGTTTCAAAATTTACAAAATATTGACTTAAAATGGCGTTTTATAATTTATCCTTGTAGGAGCATCAATGTGTGAGGAAGCTAAACTGTTTAATTATCATGTGGCTTTAGAGAGCACAGATGCAGATGCTGTTTTGCCAGAATGCACTGTAATGACATTCTGTCACATTTTTTCTCTCCCTGGTTATCAGTCACTCCTCTAATGGATGGTTTATTTGTGATGCCTTTGTAAAGAAATATTATTAAAAACCCAAGACATTAAATATGCACTGTATCCACAATCACTGCAAGAAATAAAGGCTTTCTGTTTTGCAGTTCAGACTATCAGATGAGCTTGAATTCTGTCTGCACTCCAACCTTTCCTCAGAATGGATAATTTGTGGCTTTGTTTGCTTGACAGAAGTGACATAAACTCTAAAACAAACTATTGTTATTCATTACACCTTCTGTATACTGCTAAATGCCATGATAATTGTAAATGAGGCTTATGCTGTCAGTAGCCGACAGCAAGATTATATCCCCAAAATCGCCCCAATCCTCCTCCAACCATTTGGAAAAAACACACCACCTGGTGTCATAATATGACATCATGTCAACTCAAGGTAGTGCCATGAAGAAAGATAATTCTTAGACAATCGATATGAACTCAATTTGAGCTACATCGACCTGATAGTGGCAGAATAATGGTCAGAGAACCAATTTTTCCTGACAAAACTCCACCTAGTGACTGAAAATGACACCATATGAACTCTGGATGGTAGCAAGAAAATGGACATTTGTAAAATGATCAATATGGACCAAATTGTATCTCAATCAACCTATTATTGCATGATTTCTATCCAAAAAAATGATTTTCAACTAACCCGTTTGGATGACTTATACTCAGAGAAGCTGAAAGAGATAGGATTCTTCCACTAGGGGTCCCCTATGCTGGTTATTAAGGGATAAGAAATCCAACCACATCTGTCCTAGTTATTGTGTTCAACACAAACGATATCCAGCAAGGTAGAACCATTATATCTCTGAAATAGAGTTTGAATGAATAGAAGTGACAAATTTAAAGAAAACCATAAAGTACTTTAGTAAGATTGTGTGTGTTTAACTCAGTGGAGCAAAATCTTCTACAAGTGTTTATTCAGTTCATTTTCATACTCATCAAACCATTCAGTGACCCCTTGTGTATCGTCTTGAAGGAGACTACACCTAATAGGTATTTCCTTTAATTTGTCAACCATCCATATGTAAATTGGCCACCATAGGAGCAGTGGTTGCATAACCTCCCAAATGACCTACAGTTTAATTATGCACAAACAGGTAGTAGTTTGCATTAGTAATTGAATAAATAGTACTATGGGTCTGAATAAGAATTTGTCTTAATACAATGAAGGTCAGTGAGACACTTCACAAAGTCGGAACTGTGGACACTGATCACTAATCGCTTATCAAGCAATTGAGTGACATGTCTGAGGTTTTCATGCATTCATTGGCGATCAGTTTTATCAGTCTGGACTCACTGTAGTTGGCAGGTGCAGGAGGCCCAGGCTCCTCTACGTCATTGTTGCTGAATACATGACTGGTGATGTCATCTGGTCTGTACACCAACATGGCTGCTGGTGGTGGAGGACTGGGGGTCCTGATCTCCCACTCTACCTCCTCCTCATCCTCCTCTTCCTCATGCAGCTGGACATCTGATTGGTCCTCAGATCCCAGATAAGTGTTGTAGTGAGGAACTGATACTTCGCCTCTGCTGTGGTTTGCTGACCTTGTGAGATCCTCTATGACATCCTCGCTGACCTCATTGTAGGTGCAGTTAATATGTGATTGGGCGGGGCCTGTAGTGATGTCCTCTACAGAAGTGATGTCATGAGATGAAAGGGGGACAGTGTACTCGTATGTGATGTGGGGCAGCTTTCCATTGAGGTTGTAGTACTGTGTACAGAGCAGAAAACCAGTACCAGAGTATTTCACAACTATACAAAGTAACAGGGATAACACATAATGTTTGTTGTTAGCAGAATAAACGTGTGTGTTTTTACCATAACATTAAGGCTTTGCTGTGTTGGCCCTTGAGCGATAATGTACTCCAGTCCGTCAGAGAACACACTGCTTGGACGTCTGTATTTAAAAACTGTTCCTGCCACATGGAAGTTTTGTGGGTTGTCAAACACAGTGTTTCCGTTGAAGAAGAAATGACCCGCTTCATCTGACAAGGCTAGATAGAACAAGAGACATTAGGAGGAGGAGGATATTTGAAAACTTACAGACATACAGACTGAATTATGGTGAGGTTAACCAAATTACACACTAGACACTTTCAGGTTCATCTCAGTACAATATAGGTTGCAAAGACTTAACAACCCAGACTAAATATTTATAACATGACGATAACTCATCTCTGTTCAACTCAACTCACACACTCTCTGTTTTAGTGGTATGATAAAGGCAGCCAAACATGGGATGGACGTGACACATGCAGGAGTAGAAACAGGAATAGATGCACAGCAGTCATGTAGACGCTGCTGAATGACTGGACATTCAACTCCAGTCGAAACATTCTACAAGTCTGTTGATTTTATATTTAGTATATTGACCTTAAAAAAGTTGTAGGTTCTCACCCAGGATGTTCTCAGTCTTGTGTCTCTCTATGATCTGAATGTCAGTGGCTCCAGACGGGATGTTGGTGATGAAAATGTAACCTGATGACAAATAATTACAACTTTTAAAAGCGTTCACATTTGTATGGATTCTTAAGAGGCTAAAGTGTCAGACATGATCATGGTTCAACATACTGTCTGTTCTTCTACTCATTTATTAATAGACTCAAAGCCAGTTCATTTGGCTTGGACCATAACAACACACTGGAATAGGAAGCTGGCTTTGCTGCATGTGTGTTTGTGTGTGTGTTACCTAACTGTGTGAGTGCCTTCCTGTATGATCCAGATACGCGATGGCATGATGTTCCGTTGCCTCCACAGACTCCACATCTGTCTACTGCCTTACTGCTGTACAGCTCACCATCACAACCTACAGGCTGCAGGAGGACACGGGTAAGAAGCAGCAGAATGTTAAGGCTGCATTCACACCAAACCTGGCAGGACATTAAACTGGCTTCCAGTTGACTTAAATGGGAAAGGGCAATACTGTGTCACCTATCAATCAGTTTTAAGTGTGTAATTATTAAGTTGTATGTTGTAGATTCAGAATTTATCAAACACAGATCTGCAGGAAGCTTACAGCTGCTGGTGATCTATCCATAAGTGTATAGGACAGGTAACATTATCTAGTTTGATTTCTAATTAGCAACATCATGAAGAGAACATCATCGTTTTTATGAGATTACACAGTTGCACAGAGCAATCTTGTGTTGCTATTTAAAACTGTTCCAAACGACATGAAACACAGTCTTCTGTTCTGTATAAAGTAAATGTCTGTGGACCTTAGTGCTCATGTCGTCTCAGAGATTTTGTGTTTGACATTAAAATATGCAGAGAAAACATTACCTGTCAACACACATTTTAACACAGTTTATTAATGTTCTGTAGTCCATAAAGTGCATTCTAAAAACAGCTTTGTGCTACATTATGTTTCACTCATGGTGGCATTCGATGTAACCTCTCTAAACTCAACCCCCCCTTTATCCAGAACTGACATTCCTGCACTAAAGCAGATCAACACCTGAAGAACTTTACAGCTGATGATCAGCTGGTTGTCAGTTACACATCAACGTCTGTCATTTTTGCACTTAACATAAAAAAACTGACTGGGCCTCAGTATAAATACAAGATAGCCATGCTTCTTTGTTTAGGGTTACCTGACATATCCCTTCTATACAGACTCCATGGTATTTGGTGTCACGACAGAAGGTGCCATCATGAGCCGGAACAAGCAGCTGCCGCTCGCCACTGATGGTCGTGCACTGCAGGTCACATGGCTTATTGGAGATGCTGATGTAATCAGCTGCATAGAAGATTATGTGAGAACAAGAGAAAAAGCTGTCAAACTGCCTTACCTAAACCTCCTGAGATAATTGGATGTACTGAGGCTGTGAAACCTGCTCATGTGAGTACTCTATGTGGTCCATCTATAGGAACAGTTTCACAACTTGAATAAACATTTTAACTTATGTAGATTTTTAACTTCGGTTTCATGGATCATTTTTGCTTTTGAAAAGTTTCCTGGTCAAAATGTAGTATTGCATATAAACACAAAGATAGCCAAAATATAAACTAATAGTACTAACTAATCTCTTACCTGGGTACAAAGGTATCCACTGATAGTATCGTCTCCCAAAGGCTTTAGAATTGAACTGGGAACACTGGTGCTGTTTAAAGCTTACACTGGGGCCAGGACATGGCTGGAAAACACATCAAACATACGAATAAGATAAATAAAATATAAAGTATTGCACTGAGGATATTTTATTAAGGATAAATTCTTATTGATAATCTACTGAACACTGAGGGTTTGGGCAAATGTTACTAAAATGGGATGATGCAATGTGTTTTCTAGTGTCAATTTTCAACAGCAGAAATGAAAATGCTCAACAACATGCAGGCAATTCCATCACAAGTGCACCTTTAGATCGTTTTTCATTTAAAGTCAGTGTTCAAAGGATTGTCAGTGTTGTATCATACCTGGTTTGGACACAGCTGGTACTGTTTAGGAGAGCCAACACAGTATGAACTGTTAACATTTTGAGTGGTTGACAGCCTGAAACAGAAAACAGACAAAGATAACACAATATAATGTAACCTTATCACACAGATAGCAGGAAAGAATAACCGATTATTACAGTGTAGAGTGATTTCCATTTCCTATGTGAAGAGTATGAAAATGTGCATAATACAAGGGTGAAGAAAAAGGACAGTTAGAGACATCATCAGCAACACGACCACCTTTTTCCACAATGTAACCTCCTGCACTCTGTCCATTAAGCCCACACACAGCTTATGTGACAACTGGAGAATAAACAGTGATTCACCGACATGTAGTACTCAAAATGAAAAGTGAGGTAGTTTCTGTGATGACTAGTTCATACAGCTGCCTCTGTGAGCAAACAGTTTACTGTATATACACTTGGCACAAACTCATAAACAAGTGTTTTTTCTGACTAATCCCTTCGCTCCATTACTGTCTCTATTCTATACACTCTGTACCAAAAATGATCAAATTCATTACTTTTAATGCCAAACCTAAACCCTCACCTTTGTGTATGAGCTTTTCACCCACTCTTCAGTTTTACACTAATCGCATTTTACCTGTAAACAGTGGAGGCTGAAATGAGCATGTAAGGAGAAAGTCAGTAGTAGTGACAAACCTACAATTATCTCAAGCTCTGTGTTTCAAACTCAATCAAACATTCAAGCTTTTTTTTTTTTTTTTTTACTTTTCAGGAGTTGACCAAAAGTAAAAACAGAGCTTAAAAGGACAGAACTGTATGTGCTTCTGAATAGATGTGGATGTTTGTCCTTGTATCCTGGATGTCTTAATTAAAAAATGCTGGGTACCACTTTGTTTAGCAATTATAAGGCTACGTTCACATTGCAAAGCTTAGTGATCAATTTGGATACACTGCCGAGATGCCTTTTTTGTTTGGCTATTTTTTTTATGTATGTAAGAGTCCTAGAAAAGTCAGAAAAACATCATATGGAACCCAGTGTCTATGAATACTACAGTCATGGCCAAAGGTTTTGGGAATGACACAAATGAGACAAATTAGATGTGATTTATTTGTCATGAAAACTCTTTGAGATCTGTAGAATTTCCCTCAAAAAATCAAAAACATAGGCATCAAATTTATTGAACACAAAACGTCATGGCCACAAAAGATCTACGTCGCTTAACCCTTAGAGACATGGGACTACTTTTGTGCTGACTTCTAAATGAATTTTTCTCTGCATTTAACCATGATTTATAGAAATTTGTTAATTCATCCTCTGCATTTTTCAGTGCAAATCAGGTATATATTTAATTCACTGACCATATAGATGTTCCTAAAAACTCAAGAGTAAATTCAGAAGTTATTATATCAAAACTGAAGTAAAAGTGACTTTTTCATCAAAACATTTCTTTGACTAAACGCAAAAACGAGCATCTACAACCACAATCATTTGTCAAACTACAAAGGTTTTATTGATGAATCGATGTTGCAGAAAATGACAGTATTCCCATGTTCACTACAGAGCCTCTGAAAATTCAAATGGATCATATCTTTTGATGAAGAAATGCTGAGAAACTGAATTTTACCTGTACTGAGGATTTGTGGTTCAAAAGTTATTAAACATTTTAGGTCTATGAGGGAATATGTCAGCAATTAAGTTTTCATTTGTAAGTTGATGTGCTTTATTACGTCTTTTTTAGCTCTGCTTTGCTGTCTCTCTCTCTCTCTGTGACGTTTGTTTCATCTTTCAAACACAGTGATGGTTAAGACATGTCCCTAAAGTTTGGCTTGTATTGAAGTGTCAATTCTTTTGTTCCAAAGTGAGTTGTGGCTATTGCAGTACATTAAAAATGGCATATTAACTGTTGTTTTTTATGTTTCGTTTTGTGGTTGTATTCAATCGTATTAATGTGTTCAGAGCAAAAGTGAAATGTGATCAGCATTAGCTCACTCAGGGGAGCAGCAACAACTTGAAACAGTTTAACAATAAAGAGCCTTTTCATCCAGCTGATGGAAACACATCTCATGAGTCGCAGCACTTAAAAGTTTGCATAATTTCACAACAGCAAACATGTGTTTGTAACAAGGGAAATCTGTTGAAGAGTGCTGCAGTTTATAGTTAACATGATTCTAATGGTGTGTGTGTGTGTGTGTGTGTGTGTGTGTGTGTGTGTGTGTGTGTGTGTGTGTGTGTGTGTGTGTGTGTG
>JAPTYQ010000010.1:7588942-7599761 GCA_029814465.1 Ostorhinchus cyanosoma
ACACACACACACACACACACACACACACACACACACACACACACACACACACACACACACACACACATACATATATAGTAAAGCTCAACCCAATCGAATCGAATCAATTGTGACAAAAATAAAGAGCTTTACCAGACTTCATTTATTTGTTTCTTACTCTTTTCAAGAAAACTTTGAATTTTTTAATCATATATAATTTTATTTTACTTGTTTGTTTGTTTGTTTTTTTTTAGCAAAGTTCTTACTATGTGTTTGCTAAATCATTGCCAAGTACTTGGTTAAGGACGAGAAAAGCCTGTGGTCTTAAAAAGTCATGTTGCCCCTTGTGCTTTAATTTTCACCAAAACCACAGTCTTGGCATTCACACCCACTTCAGGCAGCGATTGTTCAGCTCTGTGGAGGTGAGAAAGTAGCCAGGATTTGAACTTGTCTCTCAGCTCTCTTTGGTTTTTTTTTTTTTTTTTTTATTCTGTCACGTTTTGTGTGAACAGCCAAGTGCAACACAATGAATCCCCCACTCGAGAGTGGGAAAATGTGTCAGAAAATGTGATCTCTTATCTACCACAAAAAACAATACCCCATCTGCCCCTTCTGTATGGTGCACAGCTTGTTGCTCTGCATCCAAGTGTGGTCGATCGAAACAACTACAAAGCAACAAATGATCTGAAAATTTGTCTTAAGGAAAAACAAACCAGCACTTAATACACAAATAACCTAAAACTCTAACTGCAAAAAAAAAAAAAACATGGTTTATGGTGACTGCTACACCTCAAACTAATCAGGAACCAGAGGAATGTGAGGATCTGTAGGTTTTTTTTTTTTTTTTTTGCAACGGCAGATTGTGTTGGATTCCACCCATTTGAACCGATTTCCACCCGACCGAGTCCACGGAAGACCTTTACCTGATATGGAGCAGATTTGCTACAATGACTTGATACAATAACAGAGCACTGAGGCACTTTTGACAATGATGCTGATGAACAACTGTCTTATAAATCTACTCTTCTATCAGTATAATCTCTAAAACAAGAACATATCTAGCACGCTCAAGAAAGGAACGCTCCACATATCCCTTCCTTCAAAACTCAACTCAAACAGCGCCAAAAAACAAACCAGTTTTAACTTTTAACCTTCTAATATCTGGTATTTTCAGTGTGTTGTTGTTTTACTGTGTTGCACTTTTATTGTGTTAATTTGTAAGTTTGAATTTTGATGTTTTTCTGTTTCCTGTCCACAAATTAGCACTTTTGCTAATAATCTAGCACATTTACATCTGATGTTGTTCAATGCAGATGTTCATTCATGTGCAAATTCCCTAATAAATAAGCTTATAATTAAAAGCAACTAAAACAATGTACTCCTATTGCTTATTTTGGTTTTAAGTGTATCTAGTTTGATGTAGATCTGAGAAATTCCAGACTAATTCACATTTGTTTTCCACACTAGGGGGGAAAGAAGATTTTTTTTTTTTTTTTTTAAAGATGGAACTGGTATGAAAGTAATATGATTTAAATGTATAATATACTCACTGGCCACTTTATTGGGATCACCTTGCGATTAATAGGTGTACCTAATAAAGTGGCCGGTGAGTGTATATGTTGCTGTAGCTCATCTGCTTCAATGTTCAACATGTTCATTCAGAGGTGCTTTTATACATACCTTGATAATAACACACAGGCTGTATAATTATACCCACAATATGGGCACCAGGTACTATTCCTAGAGACTATTTCCATTACAGGATACCACCGACTTCTGTGATGTCTGCTCAGTGAGTTGCAGATAAAGTCGCTTGTTCCATGTTGTTGCATTAAGCTCATGCTGAGTCTTTTCATCGGCCACCAAGGACAGAAATGTCTGAACCTCCTCAAACGATTACGGTGTCATTTTGTGGGCTGTCATCATTGGATTAATGACGCTATGATGCAGTTACAACTCTCTGACCAATCAGTAGTCTGCAGTATTTACATGTACAGATTCCAGGTTCTTTTACGTAACGGAAATGCAAAAAGGTTGAACTGAGTCGAGCCATGTGGTGGAAACGTGGCATTAGTGATGTCACCTATTGGTTTCTGATCTCTTGTTTTGAAGCCAGAAAGGATATAAATATAAATATAAATATAAATAAATATGTTGGGCTTAGGAGGCAGCAAAGTTAGAGGAAGACATTCATCACATCAAAAATGTGTTTCATTAAGCAAAAACTGCTAAAGTTTGACTTCCTGCAGGTGAGAGACTGAACACAGCAGACATTATACCTTCTGTTAGAACTGAGATTTAATTAATGGAGGGGTGAAAAATTAAGATGGATAATAAGATCATTTATTAGAAGTTTCAGGTAATGAATGAGACGAGAACAAGTCCCAGGAAAATATGACTGATTTGGTATTTTTAGACAGAAATTCATTGCAAAGCTGTGGAAGCGTGTGCTTTTTTGGAGCTACTCCTAGTGGTCATCAGTGGTATTACACCTTAAAGATACTTCTGCATCAGCTTCATGATGGAGCCAAGGTTCTTGCCCCATGTGTTGTGCATTTGAGTTCCTCTTACCTTTCGATCAGCTCAAACCAGTCTGTACATGCTCCTCTGACCTCTGACAGAACTGAGAGCTGCTCACTGGATACTTTCTCTTTTCCAGACCATTCTCTGTAAAGCCTGGAGATGGTTGTGCATGAAAATCCCAGCAGATCAGCAATTTCTCAAATACTCCGACTTACACCAACAACTACACTACATCCAAAGTCACTTAAAATCTCCTTTCTTTTCTGTTCTCATGCTTGGTTTGAACTCTAGCACATCAGCTCGACTGCATCTGCATGCCTCCAAGTGGCTGCTCTATTACATCATTTCGTTGTTTTCATCAATTTACATATTAATCGTCTGCCCCCAACATGTGAAGTCATCATAACAGGCCTTAAAAAATTAGCACCTCTCCTGGCTCCATGTTAACAGTCTGTACGCTGACGTCTACGGAAAGTATGGACGAAGTATTTTCTGGGTAACATTTATGTTTAATCCCAGTGCCTCATTTTTGCATCTATACAATGGCAACATATAATAATCTGGAGTTAAATCCAACATTATCAAATAACAGTTCCAAATATAAATCCAAAATATAATAATTTATAAAAAGAACGCTTCATGAGCTACATTTATCCATCAAAACAAGACAAAAAAAATAAATAATAATAATAATAGGTTGAGTTTTACAGCCTGGACCACTCTTGAATTCTAACAAGTGCCTCAAGTCAAGTCAAAAAAGTTCAGAACTATGAGTAATCATGTCACCGATCAGTGAGTTAAATACAGAGTTTGGAGACGCAGAGGTGAGCTGTGCATGTTAAATCACACGGCACCGACTGATCATTCACCACAGGACTGGAGCATCGGTGAATGACACACCAGTGTTGGTCAGGAGCTCACCCACACTAATTTACATATAAAGAAGACTGTGAAAAAGGTCATATGCACAGGAGGAGGAGGCACAGGGTCGCCGGAGGCCATAATAGCAACGCAATCCTGTGTTTTGTATGTGCATCTGTATTCAGACCGAATGTTAAGTGTATTTAAGGACAAACATAATTGCATTTAAACTCCATGGAAATATGAAGTGGCCCTGCAGCAGGAAGTAACACGGGTTGAAAATATCTCAATTTGAGCAAATAATTGGCAAGAGTATAACACAAGGTGGAAATTTCCTTCATAATCTGTGGAAATACTGAGTAGCAGTGATGAAGAAAGTAGTCCACATAAATAGAGCAGTGTTTTAGTTAGTGGCAGCAGCTGTCCACAAGCAAATGAAGCAGTTAGTTTAAATAATATGAACAAACTGGCAGGAGCCAATGCCAGCAAACAAGCTCACCTGATGCATCAGCTGGTCGGCCGCGCACCAATAAAATAGTTGCACATGGGCCGCTTTGCTCAAAAAGATATAAATAGCTGATGTACAGATGTTATAGACTTTGCGCATAATGGGGCTAAAAGTCTAATTTTATGCTCATCCATTTATACGTTGTGTGTAACATACTGCTTGACTTCTGCTGACAAGGCTGCGGGCTCCACACAGTGAATGGATAATGGTTGTGTTGGTGCACAGCTGTACAGAGAGCGGGAACAGTCAGTGCAGCAGCAGCTCGTATCTATAATTTAACAGTAGCACAGGGAGTGTAAGGAGGAATGAAGAATTCAGAGAGGTGCAGGAAGAGGCGAAGCGACTCGCCTCAGAGGCCGAGTGGAACACACACATGCACACATGGACAGCACAGAACAGTGTGTACTCCGCTGGGGAATCTAAAAGCAGATACCATTAGTTGTCTCTCAAGTCCAGACCGGCTGGACTGGAATCAGTGATTTGTTATGCTGTTTTAATTTCATCCACGCTGACCGCTTCGTATTTATTCTCACAGAGTCATTTCAATTACGTTCCTCTTAATAAGTACAGACTGTTTTTTTTTTTTTTTTTTTTGCTAAATAAGTCGTACATGTACACAATTCAATCATTTTGGCTCCTGTTTAAAGTCGCCGTTTCTAATCTTCTACTGGAAATGAGTATGTGGAAATTCAAAGAGCCTTAGGTGATTTCTTTAATGCATCTGAAAGGAGTCAAAACTAGCTCAATATATTATGTATGGAAGGGTCAAGCCAATCCCTCCAGATTGGAGTGTAGTTTTAACAACATTTGGAAAAAAAAAAGCTGATGGAAAAAATGAATATGGAATGAATGTGCTAACAAAAAAAACATTCTAAGCGTAGAAGGTTTTATATAAAGTGTGAGTTGAGGGGTTGGCTGAGGTACTGACAGGAAGCTGTCTATTTATAATGTGAGCAGATATAGAGCGGCATTGACCTGCAGACCTGTCTCTAATTGTTTGATACATTTGTAACATGGGTTCTTCATATCCAGAAAATATCTCTTTTTTTTTATCTGCTAAATGTTTCACCATGTCAAACCTTTTACACAGTGTGTGAACGAAGCCGTGGCTTTAGAGGGATTTGACTTTTTCCACCATTTTATGCTCAGAAATAAAAGATACAACATTCAGTTTTTATCATTTCAGATTTTTTTATTATTATTATTATTTATCAATAAGAATATTAACAAAAAGAACAAGAAAACACTCCAAAATTACTTCTGTTAGTCTTTGGAGGTGAGGAGAGAGATGCGGTTTATTTCAGTAGCAAGTATTTCAGTCTATTACTGATTAAAAAAAGGGGAAAAAAAGTATTGTATTTTTTTGTTTTTAAAAAGAAAACAGTAAATCTACACCTCTGTAAATGTTGCATTCCCTGGGACTGATGAGGAAAATAAAAAGTGTCATACTGTTTGTGATTTTTTTTTCTTAATTGAAAGCCCAACAAACATTACTAGTCTTTTTCACTTCTTTAATTTGTTTTTGAAAATGTGCAGAAATGACAGATACTTTCACAAAACACTCGATTTTAGCTTTTATTTATCATTATTCCTTTTAGTAAGACTCACGCATGACTCACACAAGTCATAATAAGTAATAACCAGATTTTTAGGTTGAAGATACATAAAAAAATTAATTCAGTGAACAAAAAAACAAAAAACAAAAAAACCCAACATTTGTAGATTGGCTGGTTTCCTTGTAGTTCACACTGATCATTTAATGCTGGGCAAAGGGCAAACAATGGCTTTATGTAAGGTTTTTCCTTATAAAACAGTAGCTGTGCATATCTAATTATACCAAGAATATTCACATTACAGCTTCAACAGACCTAAAACAAAGCAAACCTAGAAGAAAAAAGAGATTCTTTAAGGAACAAACTGTACGCTGAACATCACTTTTAAGACAGTAAACTTTTATGTGAAACCCAAAAGAAAACAAAGTTTCATTACTAGAGATCTTAAAACAATACTTGAAAAAGACTGACCAAACATGATCAAACACCTCTGAGCACAAGTGGGAAAAAAAACCAACAAAAAAACAAAAAAAAAACCATGAAGGTATAGATATGATTAGGAGATAAGGTTGGATTCAGCCCCAAATAATCACCAAACATCCCGTCCCCGTGGGAAAAGGAGCCAGCGTAGACCAATAGGAACAGCTGCAGGAGGTCGAGATGAAAGAACCCGTGCTCTTGAAAACAGCTGGAGAATCTGGTCGCTCTTTGTGGATGACCTACACTACTCATCAAAAGTTTAGAAACACCTCTATTTATTCAAAGGTAAAGCCGACACTTATGATCTGAAAGTTTTTTGTGGGTGCGTGAGCCTGAAAGCACTCCTGAAGTACAGATAGTTGGATAAAAAGTACCAGTTCAACTCTATTCGCGTACATTTACACAACTATAATCTATGAAATGCACATATAGAGTATAATAATAATAATAATAATAATAATAATAATAATCATAATAATAATAATACAGTTTATTTGTATAGCGCTTTTCAATTGTACTCAAAGACACTTTACATAAAGCAGATAAGTGGGCGGGGCTCTCCGGAGTACATTTAACACCACAGCATTCAACAACATGATTTGTCACTGACACTGGGAAGCATCTCACTCAATCTGTTGTTGTAATTACTCCAACAGAGTCAACATATTTTTACACTGCACAATTAACACTCGTAAATTTACTGTGTACCTCTCCTCAAAGTTGGAGTCAAGCACCCGAGTTAAAAGCACACCGTTCCATTCTGCCGCCGAATGAAGACGTAAGATAAGCTCAGCCAGCATTTTCCTCTGCATGAATCAGCAGCACAACCTGTTACTTTGCAAAACAAAATTCCAACTTAACCCAAATAAATGACACTGCAGAGCACATTTTTCTTACGCTCTCATGAGATTCTCACCTTTTTTTGACTAACCCAAACAAACGAGCCTCCTATGAATCACCGGCAATGCCTCACAAGGTACAGTAGAAGTACAGCTGATAGGGAGGGAGCCCTGCCGAGGCCCCAAAGGCTCCTGGCGCTTCATCGCTCATGCAGGCCGGCGCCGAGGCGGAAGAGCCGCAGGTGTTTGGCAGTGATGGATACCGGAGCGCTTCAATAATCTTTTACCTTTTCAGAAACTGTTTGAGAGGCGAGCTGTCAAAGGGCCGCTGCAGTGCAGACCCTCGCCGCCGCCTGCAGAACTTTAATGTCAGCTCACGCCTGCGTCTGGGGACACTCGTACAAAATTGAAATCTCAGTGGTGGCGGGCGCGTCTGTCAGCCCAGTTATTGTACAGCTTATTGAGACAGAAGTAGAACGGAGACATTTGCCTCCTATATCAAAATGTTACAAAGCAAAACACCTGACATCAACATCTGAAAAGTAAGTCGTTAGAAAACGGCGACTTTTCTACGTTTCTACGGTTTCGCCGGCTCAGATGCGCGCCGAAAATGATCATCCACGGGCGCGACCTGATTGAAGACGTTATGGAAATGTGATTCGATGAGCACGGGGTGGCATTTATTTTCTCTCGGCCTTTTGCTCTGAGGCATATTTATGAAGGAGTTAACTGAATTGTGAGAGCGAGGCAATCAAGACGGCTATTCTTCATACCACAATAAGATTAGTGTGACATGACAGCGATTACACAGGGCGCTCATAATTTGCAGCAACAGGGCGCTGACTCTCCACAACCATTAACATACAATCACCAAGGACCTGTTAATGCTTGATTAAAAAAAAAAAAAGGTTTCTTATTTCATTTCGTTGATGCAATATACCATTGAAACACCTCAGGGCATCAGGTGTGAATGTGTTGATCACTTAATCTTATAACTTCTGCACTTACTTCTAGTTTCATTGCATTTATCCGCGGCGCGAAGCTACTTTTTAATATTACAGTGTTATTGAAATATCTATATCCATTTGAGAAGAGGAAAACCTTTTCCTCCAAATGCATTTGTCTTTTATTAGATCATGTATTTGAGCTTCAGGCCTTCATCAAGTTCAACAGTCGTAATAAGGTAATCGCTGTGGGAGGTCATCGCTTAGTAACACTAGAGAGTGATTTGACTTTCTGTGACGTCTAAGGCACCACACGATTCGATTCGATTATGATTCAGGGTGTTACGATTCCATTAATCAATATTATTAATTATTACGATTCTAATTATTACATCGATGCATCTCTTTTCCCCATTCAGGATTTTTTCTCCCTGTTTGGCTTCTTCATACTTTTAAACAAGATATATTTGTCAGTGTCTATAAATTCAAGTAATCAAACTAATTTAAGTCCATTTTATTTATTTATTTATGTATCTGCACATGCTCCTTGTCGTTTCTTGTCGGACGAGCAAAATAAATGCAAAAATCACATGTAGTATCCGCTCTTCCATGTTGCTAGTTGAAACGAAAAGAAACAGGAAGTGGATGTGATTGTTTTCTTCCTGTAGACATCACCACGCCACGTCTGGGTTCTGTCCAATCAGAACGCTCTGTACCTCCAGCTCTGAAAGAGGAATTAACTGAAGCATTTCTATGGAAACACCAAGGAAATTGCTTTAATTCCAAATTATTTTATTCTGAATAAATAATTTGGAATTAAAAAACATCATGTAAACGTAGCCATTCATTAAGGCCTATGTCTTTGATGCTGGGAGGAAACCAGAGTTAACCAAAGGCATGGAGTGACAGTGATGACACCAAACACTCAGCAGGTCATTACATTACTATGGGATGTTCCTGTCTGCTTTTTCTCTTATACGTTTGTTATGCTATAAATTATGGATAAAATGTAATTAAAGTTTCAGTCCAGAAATAATTTCTATAATTAATAATAGTAAATAATTTCACACTAGTCTTTTTGTTTGATCATCTTAATGTTTATTGGTGATAGTTTTACCCCCCCCCCCCCTTTTATTCTTTCTTTTACCCTCTCTCTTTAACCCCTCATGTCAGAGGTCCATCCTCCAGAGTCGGGGTCGGCTCCAGGTTTCTACCAGTTAAAAGGTCTTTTTTGTCGTGTTTACTGTTGGTGGTTTAAGAGTGTGGTTTAGATCGGCTGTAAATATAAACTGTCATGAGATAACTTTTCTGATGATTTAGTTCCATATAAATAACATTTGATTTGATTTGATATCTTGCATGTGTTCGTTCATCAATCATTGGACCAGTTTGTTGTGAAAACAGCAGAGCCTCAGTGATTCTTATATCTATCACTAGGCTGGTATTTTTGCAGGTATTTATTTATTTATTTTAACCTTTTTTTGGACATTTTTTGGACTTCTATTGACTTACCATGCAGCCCTTATCAGCTGATGCAATATCTTCACCCCGACACTGAAATACACCAAGAAATAATACTTTTATTTGGTTTTTACTCACAAATCTAACTGCGTATATCAAACATTTCTCAAGTATATTTGCCGTATCTGTTGACTTCATGTGTTTAATCTCTTTGATTCCAGGCCTGAAGCGGAGCTACACCTGTGAAGTCTGCAGCGTCACACTGAACTCGGTGGCACAGTACCATGCACATTTGCAGGGCTCAAAGCACCAAAACAAGTGAGTGCACCACACATATCCTTGCGTATTGTCGAATTCCCTCAGTCTTTGAGGTTGCTTTTGCCCCTCAGATGCAGTACATTTCACACAACATGCATAAAACATGTGCGCATTGTAGAGGATTAGTGAGACAGAAAATTCAGATGGGCTCATTTAGCTGAGGGCAGGCTTTGATTTCAGTCTCATTAGAAACAATTTTAAAGGAAAGAAACCTAATTGAGGCTTTTCCTGATGTTATGCCTGTGCTGAACTGAGCTGAGAATCAACAAACTGTTACAGTGTAGTCTCAACAAACAGCCAGCCGGCCTCTTCGTGCAGACTGTGCTCTAGAAACAAGAGCTCATTTAAAAAAAAAAAGCTGCACATAGAAGCTCCTTATAGTCACAACAAACCCCTTTAAATGAACACCCTCATCAAGCTTTAAAAAACTCACCGGACCGTAAACAAATCTTCAAGTTTTTCTAAATAAAGCGACTTTTATCTGCATATTACATCATTTAATTTAGATATATCATAATACATTCTAAATACAGCTCTGTCTGTTTCCTTAGGGGGATATTCTGTTGTACAATGCGTCACGTACATTGTACTTTATTGAAATATTGGAATATTGATTGGAACAGTTAATGGACGGCTCAAGGGGACAGAATCTGGTGTAAACTGTGTCAATTTTTAACCCATAAAGGCTTAAAAAAAAAAAAAAACTGCCTCTGACCAAATGTATCTACCGATCTAAATGCTTAATAACGTCTGAACTGCTAATCCTATCAATACACTGAAATAACTCTAAAAGTTCTAAGGTTTTTAATGGTATCAGATATAACAGATATGGATGTTCAGAGGCTCCGTATGGAAGTCTGGTAGAGGTTCATACTGTCCTCCAAATCCAACTATTGGAGGTCATTCATTTATCAGACACTGTAAAAAAAAAGGCAGCTGTGGTCGGCAAAACAATGCTGTAAAAAACACCTCAAACGGTCAACATATTTATAAAGTAACATGTAGATTTAACACTTAAAACATGTAGATTTAACACTTTAAACATGTAGATTTAACTCTTTAAATATGTAGATTTAACATTTTAAACATAGATTTAACACTTTAAACATGTAGATTTAACACTGTAAACATGTAGATTTAACACTTTAAATATGTAGATTTAACACTTTAAACATGTAGATTTAACACTGTAAACATGTAGATGTAACACTGTAAACATGTAGATTTAACACTTTAAACATGTAGATTTAACACTGTTAACATGTAGATTTAACACTTTAAACATGTAGATTTAACACTTTAAACATGTAGATTCAGCACTTTAAACATGTAGATTTAACACTTTAAACATGT
>JAPTYQ010000010.1:7625893-7639338 GCA_029814465.1 Ostorhinchus cyanosoma
GTCTGTTTAATGCATTTGGTTCATCTGACCTAGACCTACGTATAAACAAAATGAACTAGAGTTTGATTAACCCATAAAGACCCAAACATCCACCAGCAAACAAAATGATTCACTGATATAAAATGTGTAATACTTCTTGATCCATTAATTCTATCAATACATGTAAATAATTGGTATAAAATACAGTTATTCACCTTTTCACGGTCATCACATATGACCCATTTGGACGTTCAGACTCTGTAGTAACCACGGAAACACCGTCATCTTCTACAACATTGATTCACCAGTAAAACCCATGGAGTTGGATCAATGACAGTCACTTAATATATTTAGAAAAACAATAGATTTCTTCAGTTGTCTCTGTTTTTGATAGAATAACCCTCAATTTAGTCTGACCTTCTATGAACATCTGCATGATCAGTAATTAAATATAGAAAAATACATGATATTATCCGAAAAATGCAAAAATACAGAGGATAATATTACAACAAATGGTGACATATTATTTAGGAAAGGTTAAAAATAGAGGAAAAAATTCATTTGGGAACTGTCACCAAAGTAGAACTAGGTCTTTATGGGTTAATGGAAGAATATGCAAACTCCACATGGGTGTTTTATGCAACTGGGTTCATTTTCCCAGCGTTTTAAACCCAATAATAAAAGACAAATTTAGACATATTTCCCCCCGAGGATGTAACTAATGATGACCTCAGATAAATGCAAAACAAATTATACTCTCGCTCTGAGCCATCCCAAAATTAATGCATTTTAAATAAAATATTGGGGCCAAAATTGGGACAGGAAAAGTTACTTAAGTGTCAGTGCATTTGATCTTAAAAACATGGCTAGAAATGGTCGTATCTACCGCTATAACTAAAGACACTGGGTTAAATGTGACGATCCTAGTGGTTTTTTCTAATCCAGACATGTGGGTTTTTCATGAATCTCAGTCTCATTCCAGGTTTTGTATGTAAGCCATCGTGTCCACTTGCGTTATATTTTCAGAACCTGCCCATTTAAATGCATATAAAATTGCATTTTGCATATTTTGCAACAGCAGAAAATTTTTTGAAACACTCTGCCTTTGCATAATTAGTTTGATTCCCAAAATGTACCCGTGAGAAAATAAAGAGATATTAAAAAAAAAAATACACTGTAAAAAAGAAAATCGGTATTTGTTCAGTTGAGAGAGAGATCTTCATAGTTCTAACAGAAAAAAACGTTTTCGCCGTGTAAAACATTCTTTTTACATCAGATCAACAAAATATTTGATTTGATGCCACAATATAGATTTATTAATAGACTGAATTTGTGAATGCTCATTGGCAGAGGACAACGGAATTGGACAGCCACCGCACATGTGCAGTACAGCCAACGAGTTCTCAGGAGGGGGCGGAGATTGTCCCATAACTGGAAGGTTGTTGGTTCAAATCCAGCTCTGTCCTTGTCAAATTAACAAAATAAAACAATAAAATGCAGAATAGAATAAAACATAGAAACTGTGCAGAAGAATAAGATCAAATAAAACCCAAGTAAGAGAATAAAAAAGATAAGAGTATAAATAAAACCATTAAAAAGCCTTACAATAAAAAGATAAAAGCCCATACAATATACATCAAATATATATATATAAAAACGTGTTTTATCTGAAAAATAGTTTCTCTTTTATCTTACTTTTTAAAACAAACCTAAGGTGCTTCCAAACTTGCTTTTTTTTTTTTAGCCCCGTGTCCATGTTTTCATCGAAGGTACTAGTACCCAGGACTTTTTTGCTGCGGGGTGACAGTGCTAACCGCTAAAAACCACTGTACCTATAGCAAAAGTTTGAGGTTTTCAAACCAAAATGTATTAGTTTGGACTTGTCTCTATTCTCTGGAGTGTCCTGATGGCGGAACCCTCCAGTAGCAGAACATATTTTTCTACTGGCTTCAGCTTACATCCATCCACGGCGGCTGGCACTTGGGCTCCACTCATTATGGATTCTTGTGTTCAACTTTTTTTTACAATGGCAGTAGACATCTCCCAGAGCTACTTAGTTGCTAAAAGAACTCCGTCCTCTGTGCCGCTGCAGCGTGTTACAGCTGCTTCCAGTCGACGGGTGACAAAGTAAAAGAAAAACCTGATGGGAGTGGTCTGTTCTTGGATGCCAAAGCTCTGTCCGTAGGGCCGAAGGGGGGGAGGGGGGGGGTCACCGAATGGTCCGAGTATGACAATGACGCTGCATCTACACACGGCAGAAGGAAACAAAAGCCCACACACACACACACACATCCCAGAACTCCCAGGAAAGCAGCAGGACTTCAAACCCAGCCTTAAATTTGGAGTGAATCTGAATCGGAGTGTGTGGGTAGTTGTGTTTGCGGGGGCGGGGTCAGTGAGTTTGACAGTCATTTTTTATCTCCTTACACGACAGCCCCATCAAAGATTAACTGTAGGAAAAATATGAAGCACTAATGGAGGCACGGGGCGAACTCGTTGCATGGTAAAGTTACAGCTGTCATCACTAATGCACACACACACACACACACACACACACTGTAACTTGGACAGTGTGTGTGTGTGTGTGTGTGTGTGTGTGTGCAGCTGGTGAAGTGACTGATGTGCTTTACCTCAGTGTCCTGTCCGTCGACTGCTGACAGATGGTAAAACGGGGGAAAAAAAAGAGGAGGGATGGTGCACAGAGTAAAAGAGAGTCAAAGGTTTCACAATCTGTCCATTCCCATTTGGAAAAAGTCAACCTGCCCTTTCACTCTTCCAAAAAAAAAAAAAAAAAAAAATCTGTCAGCTGCTTCACCACTTTTTTTTTTTGAGGCCGGAATAAAAAGTGTGAATCTTTAATGGAATTCTGTTTTATCTAACTATGTAGGTTATTTATTCATTTCTCTGTTTCATTTACTGACAAAAACATGGACACGTTGGTTAAAAATTCATATCAAGGCAACACTGGCCCCGTTTTCAAAAGATGATCTTGTTCAAATATTGGTTTGGAGGGGGGGGCAAAAAAAAAAAAAAAAAAAAAAAAAATCAGCCATGGGCTCACTATCACAAAGACTTATTTCCCAAGTGCGCAAGTTGTCATGATGATTTCACAGGAACAAATATTCATTCATTGCCGGAAACGGCTGTGAATGACAGGATTGTATTGACCTGCCACGAGGCTCAAGGGTGTAATGATGCTCATCTGTTTCATCACCAACAAATACACAATCAACAGGAATATGAAAAAAAAAATTTAATCTCTCTCTCTCTCTCTCTATATATATATATATATATAGAGAGAGAGAGAGAGAGAGAGAGATTTACTGGGATTTATTCAGGTTTTTGTACAATTATCAACAAAAGCATCTACGGATTTGCTTAAAATCTAAAAAATACCACCAACCTTTAAGGGAAAACATACATTTAACAGTTAAGACTTAAACGTTTAAAACAGCAAAACAACCTAAATGTCACATATTTATATGAAATTCATTGACTTTTAAAGGTTGCAAAGTAAATAATGAAATAAAATAAAATCCAAATGTCTGCTTAAGTACAGGTTGTTCAGTTTTTTTTTTGTTTTTTTTTGTACATTAGAGCTGTTTGAGGTAAAGTTTGACTAAATCTAAAAAAAAGATTTTAGGTTTGAGTTTCAATAAAATATTTTAAATGTTAACTTATGCAAAGTAGGACATGACAGCTCCATAAACCAGTCTTCTAAAACTCACATCATCCCTTATCTCTGAAACATTATTTAAGGATTATTCATCAATTCATTAATGTAATATAATTAATTATTATAATGATCTATGCTGAGGAGATACAAACACTGAAGGTTAACAGTTAGTTGTTTTTTTAAACCATTTTTATTCAATACAGTATGTATTTAAACAATATTACCTACATATTGTGGAACTCAATCAATATGCAGACGATACAGTCTTTTATTTTAGTGCAGATTCTACGTTTGTGTTCGATTCTATTTTGGATTTTCTTGTTGTGTGTCCTCTTTTTTTATCTCTGTCATCCTTTTCTATTTATCTTCATTATAATCCAAAAGTCAAGTACAAAAATCCCAACATTTTGGGTCCTTTTATTGCTGATTTTATTGAATGTAACTGTGTTTACTTGATTAAAAAAATCTATATATATCAAAATCACTGACATGCTTAACATAGAGGAAAAGTTTGTAACTAATAAGAGTCCTAAGTCTTGAGAATTGTAGTAAAAGAAAAATATTTATATTTGGTATCCGTTACCTGAAAAACATAGGTGAGATGTATAAAGGATTTAAGACAGAGCTCATGTATTTTTCTACTCAAAGCGCCTAAAACACTGATTCTGCTTCTTTTTCTGAATAAACCGATGACTTTTTACTGAAGTGAAACTAATTTATATTCTCAAAAACTACAAATTCATAGTCGTTTAGCAAAATTAATGCACTTAATATTAATAATTCCCCTAAAACACAAGTGTAATCTCTGACTCTGAAACGCATACAGTGCATCATATAACATTTTCCTCAAAAACAAGTATCCCTTGTCATTCTTCACCTTTGACCCTGTTTCAGTCTGTGCTGGTGTATATACCTGCCCTCTGACTCTATTTTCCATTTTCCTTTTTTTTTTCCCTGCGTCTGGGATGTTTCGTGCATCATCCGTCGATACAGAAACAATAAAAAAAAACAAAGTGATTGTGGTTTTTCGGGTCTCTACTCTTTTTGCTTTCCTCAGTTATTGAACAGATCGGTTTGACAGAAAAAAAAAAAAAAAAAACTCAGGGCAAAGCAAACAAACGGACGAACCTGTCGACGATAAACACAACGAAATGAGGACGCGTGTGTTTTGTGTTCGAGCTTTATATCGCCTCAAAGTTTTGCAAAGGTGTGGGTGTCTTTATGTTTTTAGTCTGGCTCAGTAGAAGTACTCTACCGGAGTGATTATTTGTGTCATGCAGTGGCAAAATAATAATAAAAAAAATAATAAAAAAAAAACCTTCCGTACTTCTACCATCTGTGTGTTATCACTTTGAAAGTTCCCCTCACTACATGAAAGAACAACATGGGGTCTGAAACTACACCCTGTAAATGGTCCGTTTACACAAAGGCATTTCTTTCTAAGTGCCACCCAAGCCAATTTCATACCACAACACATTCCATGTTCCAAAAAAAAAAAATGTTTTCCCAACACTGTTTTGCAAAAAGCATCGGTACAACATCCTGCGCTTTGCACCTTCCAACAACTAACCAGACGATCCAGATAACCTTTACAGCTAACGGGAGCGATAGAGGAAGGTGCTAGACCCATCTGCAGCGCTGGCACTGTGCTAATAAAGTGTGGAGATGGAGATTGTTCCTGCTATTTTAAGACACTTTTTTTAATCCATAAAAACCAAAAACATCCACCGGCTTCCAAAGTCTACTGATCTGAACTGTTTAATACCCGTTGAACCACTAACCCCATCGATACGTGTAAATAATTGATGTAAAATGCAGATTGTCGTCTTTTCACGGTCATCAGATGTGATCACATTTTAAAAAGGATCGTTAATAGATGTAAACATTTCCATTATGTCATTTGACTTTTTTTTTCTTGAGATCCTATTGGAGCTCAGGACGTACACATACTTTACTGTACCATCATCTGTTCTATATTAACACTGACCAGAGTTAAATACTATCAGGAGCGTTACAGAGGAGTTACAGAGGAGGTTATGTTCTTCTTCATCCTCATCATCTTCCTGCTGTGACGGAGGCAATAGGAGAATCCACCTTTTTTTTTTATATTAAAAAAAGACAAATTAGGTCGATTTACGAGCACAATTTATAAATCAGAAGCACAAATGATTAAATTGAGAAGAAAAATTTTAAATTTTCGGAGCATGATTTATTAAATTGAGCATGGGATTGTTTTTTTATTTATTTATTTTTTTTATTCCTTCTGGGTTTTGCACTTTTTAAATGAAATGTTCCTTGAGGCGTATTTTCACCGAGGCAAATCTCTTACATCCCTTTTAGAGAAGTTTGCTTATCAGGATATAAATAAACAGATTACATCCTGAAAACCTGCAGAGAATGACTGCACTTTATCTACGAACTGAAAAACAGATTCACTAACTTTGTCCCATGTTTTCCTATTGAGTCACTCAATGTTAAATGAACCGGGAAAAAGGTCGTGTTTTCCTTCACATAAAGTCGCAGAAAAAAATTCTTAGACCATCAAAAGTCATCAAAACAATGGTTATGCAATCCAGTCCTAACTCCTGTGTGGATCATGTGACTAAAACAGACTGAAAAGAAAACATGGAATGAATAAAAGCACTGTTTTTGTCACTACAATGACATAGATATGGATGTAGTGACTTTGGTTATTAAGATGTTTATTCTAGGAAATGTTATTGTTGGTCGTTTGTCCAGGGCGACACACAGAAATGAGCGTCTCTGCTGAATCTGGTGCATGCATCTTCTTTTCATCTAATGCCAATACACACTGTCCTGTACCTAAATAAATAAATAAGTACTAAGATAACCATGGAAAATGGATAGATATCAGCTCTGAAATTCAACTCTTAGGAGCTATTTTTGTTGTTATCATTATATTTGTCCAAACAAATGTACCTTTAGTTGTACCAGGCATTAAAATGAACTAGAAATTGAAGAAAACAAGGGTGGTCTAATATGTTTTTTCATTGACTGTAGATGCTATGATATCAATTAAATTTGACTGATAGATGATAAAAAAAAATATTCCATTCAATTTCACTCAAACCCATTAAAACTAATGATCCTGTTTTGACAGTGTCAAAAGTCAAAGTAGAGCATAGATGAATGAAAACCCATCTGAAGTATGTTTTTTTAATTCACACCTCTGCTTTGAATCAGGTTGGAGTGTAACTGCAGAAATATTTTAAATTCAATTATTTGAGGAATCAGTATCTTCTTTGAAATGGCATCTTTTATGTATTTCAATAAACTTTATTGTTATATCGTCTATTTATACCCTTATTCTTTGTTTTGGCTTGTATTTATGGGATCTAGTCTTCTTAATTCTTTTATTCGTTTAATGCTGTCTTTTCATTGCTTTTTGACTCTCATTCAGTTTTCTTTAAATCATGTCTTTTTATTGCTATTATTTTTTTCATTCTTCACACACATTTACATGATTTGTCTTTATTACTTATATTTACGATGTTTTTTTTATTATTATTCTCCTGTATTTTTATTTGTGTTTATTATATTGATATCTTATGTTTGTATTTTGGTGTCTTTCACAGTCTTGTTTAAACATCGTGTAATTTGCATTTTGTATTTTCACTTTATCTTGATTGTACCTTCATTTTGTCTACTTACCTTACGTTTTGCCTTTTTGTCATTCAATTACAGTACAGTACAGTTTATTTTTAAAGATGCTTTTCATTATTATCATATTAAATTATTATTTTCTATTTTATTATTATATTAAATAAACTGACTGGAGTAGCTACATGAGTAAATAAAGAGTCTGTTGAGTGACAGAAATCAGCCGTCAGACACTTTTCAACTTTAAAATGATCCATCACAGTGTTAACTCTCAGGTCGCCTTCGGTGTCTCATTTATTTGACTGGTTTCATTAGTTCAGAGTAGTTTTTATAAAATAAAACCGTGCACTGAACATCATCCCTGCGGCTGAAATAGAGTCCGTGCAGCATCAGGGTGACACCGAGCAGACCTGCTCCCACAATGCATCAGCTGTCCTGAAATATCAATTTTGCACTTGACTTCACACGGCGGCTCCTTCAGTTCATTCCATCTATTCGTCATTAACAGATCATCAACAGGGGCCTGTGCACCTCCCCCCCCCCTCACTGATATGTACTGTATTAATATTGCAGGCATTCCTCACACTGAGGTGAACACTTTCATCCACACAAACAACAGCTGATGAGTTTCCAATCAGCTCCAGTGGTTTGAGAGAGGTTTAATGTATAAATAATTAGAAGCACGTTGGAAGAAGTAATCTGATTCAAGCACTAATACTGTATTTATCTGTAAAAACCTACTCTGCTCTGTAAAATGAGCTGGAAAATCTTTTAAATGTCAAAAGTAAAGGTCTACACTTTACAAACTGACTATGCTCATATGTATAAAATGTCATGTATTTCAAAATCTAAAAATAGTTTAGCAGATTTTGCTTGTGAACTCTGAAATCTGGCTTCCACCATTTCCCATCTGCCAAAAACCACACAGTTTATTTATGAAATCTGTTAAGAGTCGAAGCAAAAACCATGATGATAAAAGTTAACTGGATCCACTAGACTTGCAGAAAGACAGGCAATTTGTTTAAAAAATGCTAAGAATTACATAAGTACAATATTTATTTACAAAACTACTTATTGCTGTTGTAATTGCACATTTTTATTGCAGGAAAAAATCAGAACAAAACAGCAAACTTTCCAGTTTGAACACCACTATGCTGATGACACTCATGTATACGTCATACTCCGTCCTGACGTCCACAGCTGCCTGGTGTCTCTGCACAGCTTCCACAAAAGACCGAAGGGCCTCAAATCAACCCCCTGAATATGAACTCTAGGATAAAACGGAAACTGAACGGGTTTTTCTCCCTCCATCATATTTCAGGTCAGTCCATTTCATCACTCATTAGAGTAAATGTAATAAAACAAATGCATTTTGGAGTAATGATTTAAAAAGGCACTTTAATTACATGGATGACAGATATTTTTGGAGATGTTTGATAAATCATCACTAAATGACTTAATTCATTATACCATAAACATTTCTCAGCTTAGTATTATACTACTTTGCGACTCTTTATTGTCATGCTGAGGCTGCGAGAACTACACCGACTCTACTCTGAGTTAATTTAAGCTACTTTTCATTTTATTCAACTTGACCTGGAAAGACATGAACTATTGAATCAATCAATTTGTTGCCTCCATGTGTTAGTTCCAACCAAATATGCGACTAAAACAATGGAACGTTTCTATGCCATCAGAAACCGTAGATGAAATTTCAGTCCAGACGGTTCCTCCTGCGATGAAGGCAGATTGCCATCATCAGCAGAACAAAAAAGGGAAAACTGACGTTTGTTGGTGAAGCCAAACGGCCACGGCACTGTCATCGAGTCACCTAATTATTCCTCCGGAGGTCCAATTATCCCCGTGGTGGCCGGACATGAAGCAGATCACCGGTCCCGCAAAGCGCCGATAGGTTGGCTTTCTACACACACACTATAAAACACGCTAAAAATACGACGCCAAAGACCGATCATCAAAGTTACTGCAGGTTAGAACGTTAGAAAAGTTTTTAGCTTATCTGAGTAAACTTTTCTTTGTTGTGACAATAGAACACGCATTTAACAAGTCCTTTCCGGGGATAAAAAAAACAAAAAAAACAAAACTGGAACAACATGCTAAGAACAACAAATGTCTGAATTTAGATCAGTTGTATCACAAAGACAACGAAGCGGCAATCATATGTTAAATATCAAATCCAGAAAAGTCCTGCAGTTACATAATAACAATCATCCAAAACTCATGCTGTCAAAAAGTTTTACACTCGAATGAAAAAAAAAATAAACGGGAGCGACTGATAAATAAAACACAAAAGTATGCTATTGTAATTATACTTTTGAATAGCAGCAAAATGTGGATTTACTAAATATATTATCAAATAAAACAGAAAAGACAGTGATTATTATATTTTGTGCAGAGAAGTACAACACATACCAACACCAGATACTGTACAGCAAAAAAAACAAAAAAAAACAAAACAGGACAGTATTGGGTTTAACAGCTGATCTAAATGGTAAAACAGCGCCCCCTGTATGTCCATAGATAACACACAGAAGAACCATAAAGGGTTAAGAAACACAGCTCAGAAACACAGACGTATGAGTAGAAATAGATGGAAGAAGTTTGAAACCAAAAGTTGTTTATGCTTAAAAGACTTCCACCTGCTCAGGTTACGGGTTCACAGTGTTTTATTTTATAGTCCACCAGGTGACCCCATGACCCCGTGACCCCGTGACCCCATTTTCACCCCCTTACTTTAACCAGCTGGTCTACAGGCAGTACACCATGGTGACGCTATAGATTTTTTAAATTTTAAGCGAACAGATTTCTAACGTATATTATAATAAGTGATAGTAAAAGCCTTCTTTTTTTTTTTTTTTTGCAGTTGTAGCTGTTTTTCAACTTGTTTTATAATCAGGAAAGAAAGAGAAAATTGCTGTTTTGGGTGTTTTTTGGCAATACTACAAGAGGCCACTGGGGGCACTGGTGTTAAATGTGAGGGGTTGTTTTAATTATTATCTTTTAGCGTCCCTTTAAGCGGTAACACGTGGACACATTTGATGTTCAACAGTCTCTGTCATGTAAGCAGAGTAATTTATATGCATGTATTCTACATATTTGAGAAGGTAGTTATAAGCACTTTAATATTATGTATAACAAAATTTGGGGAGATAATTTTTTTAGGGTGAAAAATGTCAAATTACTACCCGGTAACACGTGGACTTGAAATAGACACATTTTTTAAGCTTTACGCAAACATTAAAACATGCAGTTCTCCACAGAAATTGATATCGAATCAGACAAAACCTTTTAGATATTATGTTCGACTATGCTGACAATAAATTTTTTGAGTAAAATATTGAAAAGTCTCTGTTTTATTGATATGAGGAAGTGGTAACACGTGGACACGTTGCCATAGCAACACGTGGACAACTCTTTACCATTGTATGCATCATCCAGAATGTGTCAAAATTTCACTCAAATATCTGAATTATAAGTAACCTGAAAATTAAAAATCAGTATTTTTGTGGTAATAAATGGAGAGGACCTTTTAAACTACTCATAAATGTTCAAACTCATAAATATCAACAATATTCACAAAATAATAAAAATCTAATACTTGAAACTTAATCATCAACAGACTGAATACATTTGCCAATTTTTTCGATTTAATGTTTACAGTCAAATTCGAGCTATAGCTACGGTGTAAAAAGTACACTAGAGTCTAAAAGTGGTATTTAAAAAAGGATAACATTCCACAAAATAGAGATCTTTAGCTAAAAAATTAACCCAGTCGGTCAATGATGAGTGCAAATTAATTTTTTTAGGTTGATGTTTACTTTCGCTTTGATTGGATCCTTTTATTTAAAAAAAATCCAGATTAAATAAGAAAAATAAAAGAAAGACCTTCACCTTGGATGTACATTAATACAGTATTTTTGTAGATCTCAACATTTCCTTTCTATGACTGTAATGAAAATAAATTCAACTGAACATGTCAGTGTAGACTTTCCTCAATAGAGTTAAAAAAAAATAAAAAAATAACACAACCCCAACACATTTTTCTGTACTGTCAAAATCGAATTCTACGAGGATATGTCTGATGGATAAAGGAAATAAAAAACTGGACTGCACTGCTAAAATGCAGAATCTACAAAGAGAAACACTTCAGGCAAACACATTTGGGTCAGTTTACATCAGAAAATATTACATTATTGACTCTAGCCACTATAAATTCATGAATTCAAGAGCCTCTGTGTTAACATGGAAACAGAATCAACTAGAGGGCGATTTGTTACTGTAATTCAATCAAAAACCCTATTTCACAGTGAGCAAAAAAAGTTACAGCTTCTCCCCCTTTTTATGGATCTGCTCCAAACTGTAATGGGTTTGTCCTTGGCCTACCTTTTCCATGAAGTTTCATGAACTGGGTGCAGTGGTTTTTGTGTCCTGTCGACAAACAAACAAACAAACAAATAAACAGACATAGATGGTAATTACAGGCACAAGGATAATTGAAGAAAACACCTGGAAAAATCTGAAGCTCAGAGTCCTGTCTGCAGTTAAAAAAAAGAGTTTAGAATTCTCTTTATTCCTCCCTGAGTGGAGTGAACATCCATCTTATCTTCTCCTTTTTCTTCCTCCTCTGCTCTTCTTCTCTGTTCTGCTGTGACCGCCCAACATTCAGGACAGATGGGCCATCGTCTGCACCATCCATCACGCCCACAGAAGACTCATTGTTTGCAGATTTTAACCTCGAGGAGTTCCTGCTGCTCCGCTCCTGTGAGACCTACAAATCAGCTGAGAGGAGGGCCGGGCCGGACCGAACCGGGCTGAACCGGGCTAAGACGGAGGTGAAAACAGAGCGTGCATGCTGGGTAAAGAAAGTTTGGGATGCCTGGTAAAGTCTATCTCTCGTTCCAGTAGCAGCTTGTTATAGCAGCTGGTTTAATTAGAAAAGTTTTACCCAATTACCCAAGACTTTTTCGTCTCTTTCTGCCTGGTAGTTTACAGATGTCATGAAGGTGAAAAGACGCTTTTTGTGACACGATTGCTGCACAGCCTCCCCGCTGCCTCCCACAGAAACAAACAGGAGACTTCAGATGCTTCTGTCTTCATTTACTTCAAAACTCTTCAAACAGCTCAAATGCCTGATAACAATCTGGGACAATAAGAGGTTTATGGCTCTAAACGCAGCAAGACCTCGATTTCAGAGAAGCACAGATGATGTAAGCAACTCCTGTTTTTATCTGAAACTGAGTTGCGTTCAACTTTACTTTTTTTTTTTTTTTTATGCTTTTGAAAGACCCAGCAATAGAGATGCAGATTGTGTACTGACAGTAAACAAAAGCAACATTAAAAGCATAAGGTCATAAATCATGTATCATTATCTGCACTAATGAATTTACATGAAAGATATTGTATGAAACTGTGCAGATATGTAACCCTCCAAGGTCCAGAGCAGTTTTTCAGACCTCTGCGTCTCCTGTTTTACTGAGATGGATCAGCTGAACAAGAGGTTTGATCCACATTTGACTTTTTCTATGACTGAGAAATGGAAAAATATTCTATTTGTGAAAAAATATCACTAAAAATTGTATTTATATTCTAACAGAACCTTAAGATATTTTTTTTTCTATGTTGAAAGTGTTTTTTCCCCCCTCATCTAATATTACGAAGTTAACATTGTTTATTCTGATATTATCTTGGGTGCTTTTCAGGATATTTATTTGTTTGTCATTAAGTGATCATGTACACATGGACAAACAGAACCATGTGGAATCTACCAAACCTGTGTTCATAAATGGACCTTCACTACAGAGCCTCTAAACTACCAAATAAAACAAAAAAAAACATGACTTTATGAAGCACATACATACGATTTAAGGTTCTGCACTTATTTATTTCAGTCTTGGTCTTTGAGGGTTAAATCTGTGTATATTTGTTACTTGCTTAACACACACACATACACACAAACTTCAGTGTTACTTTGCAAAAATGAAAAAAAAAATCAATTTAAAGGACTTCAAGAGAGACAATCGGAAAACAGAACATGAGATTCAACTGGAAGATGATGAAGAAAAGAGAAAAAATAAAACATTAGAAAAATATACTGAAGAGTTAGAAAACAGGAACTGCATCTGAATCTGCCTTTTTTGCTCCAGAAGGTTCC
>JAPTYQ010000010.1:7653558-7664859 GCA_029814465.1 Ostorhinchus cyanosoma
GCGGAATATACTCAGAAATTGATTTATTGATAATTAAAAACAGTTTTATGGTTGATTTTTGCTGCTATAGTAATTTACATGATGTGTTTTACTACTTACTTCTACATTTTACTACTTAACTACTTTATTTTTGTAGTAGTAGTTGATTGTATCTTACTGCCATCATCATAGTGTCCCATCACATGTGTTTGTAAAGTTAACTTTCCATGATTTTATAAAAAACAGGCCTTTTTTCAGCTCAGTGTCAATGCATTTTTCAAGAGGGTTTTTGAAGAGTTTATTTGCTTAAGAAGAAGAAGAATTTTTTTTTTTTTCTTCTTAGATTTACTTCTGAAACATAACAGAGTAGAAGTATAAAGCTGGATTAATAAACACTCAAGTACAAGTACCTCAGATGCAGCATTTAACCCCGTAAAGCCTGTAATCATTATATCATTGACAGAAAATTACAGTTCTTTGAAACTGGAGCCTTTATTGTTCCTTCTGAACAACCCCCCGAGAAAAAAAAAAAAAAACAGTTGTCAAATATCAATATCCATGTATTAGTTTCAATCTTGTGTCAAATTTGATACATCGGGTCTAAATGCTCAAATATTATTATTGAACAAACAAAAACATAATATAACACAAACCTGTCTAACAAATTGGTAATTCCTTTTCAAAATTGCCAAAGTTCTGCCTCCTCCCTCATTAATAACATTCTTGTAGTGTCACTGGAAAAGCCTCTGCTGAATGAATTCTTCCTCCCCCCTGGTGGATTATCAGTGTACTGCATGTATTTAATTGTAAACATCAGGTTTTTCAAGGCAAAAATACCACACTGATCATGTAGAGGACTTCAAAACTCAAGTATCAAATATGATGTGTTCGTTGTTATAGGGTTAAGTAAAAATATTTCCATACTGTCACTCGGTTCTTTTCAAATCAAATGTTCTCTTTTCATTACATGAACCATTTGACTGTCTCACATAATTATTACTGGGATCCTTTTAAAACCATGGGAGTTTCAATTTCCTTCCCAAGATTTAATTTTGTCACCATCTTTTAGTATTTATCACAGTTTAGATAAAATACTTCAAAAGTCCATGCTTCCAATGGAGCGCTGAACAGTGTGACAGCAGGACGTGTAAGGAGTGTCTTTAGCTTTATTTGAGCACAACAATGAGAGTGTTTGGATCATACTGTGCGTATGGATCGGCACTGGGATAGTGGATTATGTTGCAGTAGTGGTTTGAGAAGTTTCTGTGGGTGTTTTGGTATTTCTTTCCCGCCGTGTAAACTTGTCAGCATCAGGATCCATTGTAGCTGACTGAATTCAAGCTGAGCACAGCTTCTGTTCTCTGTGAAGAAGCATGCTTCAAACTTTTTACTTCTACCTTTCAAGTCCACAGGGGGCGAGAGTTTCATACACCGAAGATAGATTTTGGGTGGGGAACAAACCGACGACAGATTTCAATGGAGTCCCGATGGATTTGAGGTTTAAATTCAAAAACATGAGCATCATGTGCAATAAACATGGGAGGGAAAAAAAAATCAATATTCATGTGTGTGTTTTTATTTTCTCAGGCAATATTAAAGCTGGATGCATGTGTATGAAAACCACATGCTTAGACATCTGATCTACTATTTGATGTTAACTTTCAGTTTTTGTTTTTTTTTTAAAAAGCTTTTCATACTTGATGCTTTAAGTAAATTTTTTTTTCTCCCACATTATTTTCAATACTCTAAAGTGTTCCATAATTAATACCAACGCTTTAGGCAACTGAATTTTTGAGAAATGAATCCCAAAATTGCTAGCTGAGCATACTGTATATGTTTTTCAACTACACTAAAATACTTAAAGGTTTTAACTCTGAAGGTCAAATTAATGACAAATGAAGAGTCACCAGCAAAGCCCTTATATCACAACTCAACTCAATAACAGTGTACAGTGTTGTTAAAGTAAAAGTAAATCTTGTAAAGTTATCAAATGTGCTACGATTTCTTCTCTGTCCATTTCATAACAAAAATGTACATATTAAAAAGCAAAAATAAACTCTGGTCCTTTTCATGCCAATAATACACATCAGATACAAAAGTACACTATTCATTTCATGACAATAATGCACAAAAATAAACGGTCATTTCTTTGCAGTAATATATTTAAAATAAACTCTGTCCAGTTGTAGTCAGAGCCATAGAGTATTCAACGGCTCTGGATGTAGTTATATGCTGACGCACATATGCATCATGTCGGTTCACGTCCACATCACGTGGATTTCATGGTGTGTAGCATGAGTCATGGTTGACAGCAAAACAGACGAGATGCTTCTTAAAAAGAACTCCACTTCCATCGTATGGAATTGGTTTGGCTTTTCCACAAACAACAAAGCGCAATCAACAATAATTTGCAAAATTTGCACAGACACGGTTCGCACGTCGGATGGCAACGCTTCGAACCTGTTCAATCAGCTGAAGACACACCATCCCAAACAGAAGGCTGAGAGCCAGACCGTTAGAGGACCAGCCACACCACAGCCAGAGGCAACAGGTAGCGTTAAACAAAGGCAAACGCCAGCATTTATTAAAGAGTAGCAGATGGTGGAACGAGGTAACAGAAGCAGTGACTTTTTACCTGGCAAAAAAAATATGCAAATTAGTCTCAAAGATCAATTTAAAGAAGCGTGACAAAATCGAGATCGTGATTTTATTTTAAAAAAACATAGAGCCAATGCTGCTGCGCTCATCAAGGCAGCCATTATGATGCTTACCATGTACAAATATACATTTAATACATGTATTAAAACATGGTACTACATGGAAAGTTCAGGGGAACAGTTCTTTATGGATTTACCGGTATACTGGTATGACTAATCCCCAAAAGGCACCAAAAAGTTCAGCATTTAATGTTTAACTGCCTGGAAGAGAAACAGTTTTAGTGACAGACTGGAAAAATAAAGTTGTAAACAAGGTGTTTTCAAAAGCAAATTATGATAACAAAGTGCTAAGTTTTGTGCCCAGTGCTTGGATCTATCCAATGAATCAATCAGAATTGAAATCCATTGAGAACTGAGGGAGGAGAAGTAATTTTAGTGACTTGTGGACGGATGGAGAACGGACAAAGCACGATGGCATTAGCTCATCTGCCGACCCAGATGAGCTAAAATCGTGATATGATATTTTTGCCGTATCGCCCACCGCTACCTGCAACGCTCTGAACAACTGACAGTAGAAGTAAAACGTTAGCATAATAATAATAATAATGTGAGTGTTACTACTGTGTGTGTTCTGAAAGTGGACTGTTTCCTTTTAAATTTCACTGTAATAGCTGCTATAAAAAAGTCTACTAATGCAGGTTTAATATATGGATATGTAGCACATGCACTGCAGGGGCCCCGGTTGGCTACTGTAAAACTCTAATAAGCTGTTCCTGTCATTTCTCACGCTGAGACTATTTATTGTACGTGTATATCTTTCCTCATGACCACATCGTTATTTAATGGAGACACTGGCTGTGAGATTAAAGGCTTTAACAAAGATCTTTGCAAATAACTCACATGTGCACCAGCACATCCAGTGTATTCATCTAAACACATCTGGGGCCTGAGGGAAGCAGGAGAGGATAACCAGTGAACAAATACAGATGATTAACATTGATGGACAGATGAAAGGGCAGAGGAATTAAAGGATGAAAGCATGGCAGGATGACAGGGACATGAGACCAATGGCACAAAGCCACTATACTGAAAGATGTCAAGATGATACGTGCGAGAGATTGTACAGCGGCAACGATTTTCAATTTGCCGTGTTTTGTTGTGTTATATTTAACCTGCGACGCGTGTGTTTGCTGGTACAGATTTGATCTCATTTGATGCTGCATGATATTAGTAGCATGATATATTATCGTGCATGTGTGTGTAGGTTTGTAAAACCCTGTTCACAGTCCTTGATGTGTGAAAGCTCCTGTCAGCATCCATGACAGATTAGCTCATCAGCCACCACAAAAGAAGAAACTGAGCAGTCTGCAGAAACACAATCACATTCAAGGCTGCCGTATACAGTATGTGTGCATGCATAAGCCTGCGCACTTTAATCACATTATGGAATCTCATACAATATGTGATGAATCATATCAAGTGGTATTAGAGCAGAAGGAAATTACACTAAGTACTTTTTAAAGTGTTGTGCCTCCGAATTTACATTTTTGGCTTAAACTCTGACAAAATCGAAGTTATTTTCATATTGGTTTGTATAAAAGTGAAAAACTGCTTTAAAAAAAAAAAAAAACTGAATAAATGCAAATCAGGGCTGTGAGAGATGATATATGGTGTGTGATGAATCAGAGTATTTATGGCAATATTTTGTGTTGATCCAGCACAGATGCAGGTGGTGTTTTGTTTGTGTGAACCTTACTTGCTAGAGTTCAACAGTTTAGAAAGTGTTCCCTGTTTACATTGGTATTTTATAGACGTTTTTGCTTGTTTACTGCAATAATCCAAATTGTTCCACACTTAAAGAGCATATAGTGCACTATTCACCTTTCAGATTTCTATACTGTTCATTTCTGCAAAGTTTTCAAAATAAAAAAATAACATGCTGCGCACTTTTAATACCCTTCGGCCAAATACAGTGTAAGATTCTGTTGAAAGTTACTGCCCTATTATAACTCCGCCCCCTGAAGGGGAGGCGAGGGTATTGTTTTTGGTTCAGGTTTTTGTTTGTTTGTCACCAACTGAACCAATTTCCATGAAATTTTCAGGAAAGGTGCAAGGTGGTCCAGAATAGATCCCATTTAATTTTGGTGAATGTAGGTCAAAGGTCAAGGTCACCAAAAATGTGTTCTTGTAATGATAAGAGATAGGGTAAATCAGGTAAAACGTTTGCGAAGAGTGGGGTTTGTTGTGACTGGAACCAGCTGTTTACATTAGATTGTGTTTATGTAAAACTTATTACATATATATTTAGATTTGATTGTACTCAGATATTATAACTGCACAAAGCCATTTGATCTTGAAAAAGTAGGTCAAGGTCACCTACTTACATTAGGTTTTCGCTCCATGCCAAGATGCATTCACAGAATAAATTTGGTGCCAATATCTCAATGCAATCTTCAGATAACGCGATTATGTCATTGAATGGACAGATGAAAAAATTATTACAATATCCCTCGGCAGAAAAGGGGAAGAAGGAAAAAAAAGAAAATGTAACCAAGTATCTTTTACCTGTCACATATATAATTCAAATATAATAATAGGTCTTCTAATCTGGTCATTATATAGTTAAGCTATAACCTATTTACTAATTGAAATAACAAAAAAAGCTACACTGTGTTTCCACAGCAGAGTCAGTAAATGCATCATAAAAAACAATAACTGAAAAAAATAAACATGTTTTTCATGTTATAGGTTCAGTGTGTGACAATTAGTGACATCTAGTGGCTACAGTTCAGATTGCAGCCATCTGACTTACCCTTCTCCCTAACCCTACGGTGGCCACGGAAACAGAACAAGGCCTTCAATAGACTAAGACTTTGGCTTTTCCATTCTACAGGATATTAACTCAAATGTTGCGTGTGATGATAATGCCTGATGCCGTTCTGTCACAAAAACATACAGGACAACAGCTCAATCATCTGATGAAAAAACAATGCTCCTTGTTTTCAGGTGAATTCACACTAATAACAGCATAAATGTGGATATGAAATTGAATCTCTGGATCCTTCTTAATAATAAATCAAAAGTAAATATCTAACTTTTTTTTTTTTGCCAAAAATCTGCTTCATGCAAGTTTAAAACCTGCTGAATGCTGCAGATATCCTCCCATATGTGTTCAAATAAAAACAGGTGACATATGTTGGCCCATATTCCTTAAATCCAGCCCAGGATCAGTGTGTATGTTTGAGCTGATTCCACGCAAATTATGTGTTTTCCCTTTTCATAAAAGGGGATTAGCAGCTCAGTTTAGTCTCTTGCACTTGGCATGTTGCATAAATGATTCATAAAAGCATATCAGTGCACAATAACAGCGGGACCACCTGCTTGGGGCCTCTGTGCTGGAGGTCATTCAAGTCCAGTGTTGCAAAGTGAAATCATGTCACAGACAGGTCTTTTCTGAATCAGTGGTCTGTCTTTTAAAGGATATTTCCGCTTTATCACAGTTTAGCAGAGGCCGCCACTGAGGGACATTGAAGTTATGTCTATTGTATTTTATATGCACTGATGGCTAAAGGTTGTATAACACCTTTTTTCTTTAAGGGAATTACCTACACTTGTAAAGGTTACAATGTTCTGTCTCCTTTTTAATTGCTTTTCATACAATTATGATAGCAATACATGATTTCCCACCATACAGTTTTGTACAGATAATGATTCATGACATCTCATAACAGTCTGTTCTGCTTTTATACAGACAGAAGGTTTGTAAGTAATCAAAACATGCCGGGACACTTGTATGAACTGTCTGCACAAACTTGCAAGGTTTAATCTGCTTCCACTGCTGTAGAAAAGTTCAAAAGTGAAAATGTAATTATTAAAACCAAGACTTGAAAACACAATTCGAAAAGTAGTGGAGTAAAAAGTACAGATACCCGCTCTAAAATGTAGTGAAGTAAAAGTAAAAAGTACATATATTTACTTAAGTAAAGTACAGATACATTAAAAAATTACTTAAGTACAGTAATGGAGTACTTTTATTTCATTACATTCCACCACTGTATTGCAGTAGTCAGCTCTACTAAAAAAAAAAAAAAACTAAAAAAAAAAAACAATAAAATAAAAGAACAAAAATGACGTTTTGCAAGATGTCTTTTGACAAGAAGAATCTATATTTTCAAGATAAATATGAAGCAATAAAGCTCCTATGGTTAGTACTTTTATGTAGCTATTTGCATAACATGAACTGATTTTAATTACTTATATCACAATATGAAATCACTGTCTATAAAAAAATGAGAACATTTCTGCCATATTGTCTTAAAGATGCTAGCTGCAGAATGCAAAAACAGTCCCCAGTTAAAACTGTCACTTTTATCATCTGAGAGATGATGGTGGTGTTCTTCTGTTGAATTGTTGAATAGTTAATGCAGAATCTAATATACATTTTTTCCCTAACACTGCGGTAGTCGTCTGTTCTTTTCTGTCTGTCATTTCAGAGAGCCCCTGCTGGCTCAGGTGAAGTAATAATTAGCAGCTTCTCCACATATCCTCAGCTGCTACTGTAAAATTAATCAGATGATTGCTCAGGAAATTGCCTGTTCTTAAACTAGCTTTTCTGTCATTCTCGTTTTTTTTTTTTTTCTTCTTCTTCTTCTTCACAAGAAAGCCTGCAACGAGGCTGTTTAGCTGTGTGGTTGTTTTATACCACTGCAGACTGCTAAAATATCTGCATTTGTGAAGTACAGAGGGCAACAGAACTCATATAAAAGGGTTTATGTTTTCTATAATTCTTTCTTATTAGCTGAGAGAAATGTTCATAAAGTAGTTGTTATCGGTACATGCACTTTTTGTTGTTAAACAGGCAGAAGGTAGTGCATTTTCTGTAGCACGCAGGTTGGAAAGCAATAAACTTGGAGACACTTAATGGTTATATACCTCTATTTGTTATAAAAGCTGTCTTTCTAAAGGTGATTTCTGTTGGGATTTGCAAATGTTTATGTCTAACAGGCACCAAAGATAGTGCAGAAAAGCAGAAAAGGTTCCAATAGTCGTCAATAAATCAATATTTTGAACATTTGTATGAATGCATTCATATCCTTACTCGCGAAAGGCAAATGTGAGTCTGACTTTGGTGATGATGTGAATGCAGAACAATATTATCTAATGGCAGGTATTTGCTGCTGGCTTTTTATGGCGGCTTTATGTTTTTCTGACTTTCCGTGTGACTTCAATAGCCATTAGTTTGATGTTTTTCTGTCTTCCCATGCAACTTTAATACCTTTACACACACAGTTCCCAATTTTCTTTCCCAATGTGCAATGACACACTTTTAACCTATTATTACAAGCTGTGAAGTCTAACAAGTCTGACCAGGCTGCACAGTTTGCATTTGTGGTTATTAGTTTCATGTTGGTTTAGTTTTGTTACAGTGTGATTAATTCACATTTTCCCACAACGCATATTTAACCCTAGAACTCCAAATGTATTATATTTGATACATGAGTTTTGAAGCCCTCATGATCAGTGTGATATTTTTTTTCTTAAAAACCCTCATTTATACCATTAGATAGATGCAATAGATGGATAATCCACCAAGGGGGAGGAATTTGTTCATCACTGACACTTCAAGATGGTCATTATAAGGAAGGAGGCAGAACTTTACCAGTTTTGAAAAGGAATTACCAATTTTTTCGACATGTTTTTGTTTGTTAAAAATAATAATATTTGTGCACTGAGACCCCATGTTTGAAATGATACAAAACTGAAAATCATACATGGAAAATTATGTTTAAAAAAAATAACAAAAAACAATGTTTTGGTTGTTCAGAAGGACCAATAAAGGCTGCAGTTTCAAAGAACTGGAATTTTTTTTGTCGATAATTTAATGGTTCAGGCTTTACAGAGTTAAAACCGATGGCGAAGTTAATGCAACTTTATAAAAGTATCATTAACTTCATATACCTGTCAATTTTTACTGACAAAATCATGTGTGAGACTCCCTGAGGACCAGCAGAACTCCCTGTGCATATCATTTTTGACACACAGCCATGAGCTGCACGTCACAGCTGCAGTGAAATCGACTGTATTGGTGAGTGGGTTTTAGTTTTAGAAGAAGTGCATTCCCTCCACATTGCACATTTCATATTATTTCCTGAACAATAAGAGCGTGTACCTGACCGGCCTTGGTCTTCTCACAGACAAAGGTTTCGTACACCGTAGCAAAGGTGGGAGCGTTGTCGTTGATGTCCAGCAGGCGGATGTAGACAGGAACATGACTGCTCTGACGGGGATTATCTGGAGAAACAGATAAAAGAAAGGAGTCAAACTGAGGGGAACTTAACACCCGGCTCCACTTTCACACTCGTCCATATTTTCACACTGCGAGGAACTGCGCAATCTCAACTCCGTTCCTGATCGCTCCCATTGAGCACACGGTAGCAGCCGAGGCTTCACTTCAGTACGTGTTGAGCTTGTCTTCAGAAATCAAAACATTCAAAGTAAGAATCTGAAAGGTGAAAAGTACATTTTGAAAGGGTAAACTCTGGTTTTAATGGGTTTTTTTTTTTTTACTCTTTTCAGAGATCAGCGCACTCTTTTTTTCTCCACAGATTCAACGCTCACTTTTCAGACTTTCGACTACGCTTTTTCAGTTTTTGCATTTACTTTTCGACGGTGTTTAAACAGCGAAATGATCCGGAACTGAAAAAAAAGAAAAAAAAAAAAAAAGAAAGCACGGTTCAGAAGCTCCAGAAACGTAAGCCAATCAAATAATGGAGATCATCTAATCGTTTCCAATTTTTATTGCAAAAAGAGTGCGGTGAAAGAAAAGTTTGAGTTGAATGACTGCAGAGAAAGTCCCACTACGCTGGAAACTTTATAAGAGTGTAATGATCATTTCAGGCGTTACAATTAAGAATATTTCACTCCTGTTTTTCAGTTTATGCTTCTTTCAAATCTAACTTTCAACCTATCAAATTCTTATTTTCATCTTTTGGATCTGAAGGTAGCATCGCCTCAAACTTAAGGGTACCTTGTTAGCGGCTGATGAAAGAAACATGTTTCCTCTCTGGTTGCGAGCTGTCTCTTTAACTTTAGAGCTAACACTAAAATCATGCAAATACAGATGCCAAAGTAAAAAGCATGACTGGAAACAAAACACATTTCAAGATACAAAAACAAAAATACTCATGTCATGTTTTTAAGCCCATGTCCAATAGTTGGCTTAGAGAGTCCTATAATTTTCACAGCATGCCACAGCTGAGGCCAGGAAACCAATTATGCTTCAATTTCACACTTGTTTCTGAGTCTAATTGTTTATGGAAGCTGAGGTTGTGTGATGTTAATGAAACCCGAAACAAACCCCAAAAAATCTAAAAGGAGAAAATATTAAATCAGAGCTTAATCATACTTTTGGGACTGTTTTAATGTATTTAGATTTCTTCTGTTACAGGCTTTAATCTTCCGTCCCACAGTTTTATTTGGTAAAACACAAACACATGGTTACAGATTGTTTATGATAGCTGTGTGTGTGTGTGTGTGTGTGTGTGTGTGTGTGTGTGTGTGTGTGTAGCCTAGTTCTGCTCTCTACGTTCAATTTCAATGTTGAGCATGACTTCACATCAAATAAAATAGTCCCAGAGGTGCCTGAGGTTTGATTAATGCCTCTTTCCTGTTCTACAAACACAGTAAACGGAATAAGAGTCTTAAACCAGAGTGTGCATTTATGGGATGGGTTTTGGAAAAAAAAAAAAGATAAACAGGTTGTTATCGGCGAAATGACGGGTCAACGCAGCATTCGGACTAAACAGCGTGTTCAAAAGTATCTGTCGTGTAAGTAGAGTAACTTATATGCATGTATTATACGTATTCGAGTAGGTATTTATAAGCACTATGTAGAAAAAAATTTAGGGAGATAAAATATTTTGGGTGAAAAATGTCAAATTACTGCTCGGTGACATGTAGACGTAAAACCGACAGAAATTTTTTTTAAGCTTTACGAAAACATTCAAAATATATATCAGGTAGGACTAAGTTTTTTAGGTATATTATTCAAATATGCTGAAAATACATGCTGAAGTAAAATACTGGAAAGTCTCTGTCTCTCTCTGTCTGTAAAATGTGGACAGGTTGCCATAGTAACCCATTGACGACTCTTTACCGTTGCATGCATCACCCAAAATGTATATATATATATATATAAAAAAATCATTACTTTCTGAAAGTTTCACTCAAATATCTGAATTATAAGTACTTCGAAAATTGAATTTGGCTAATTTTTGCGCTAACACATGGACATGCTCTTTTAAGAAACTCACAACTGTTCCAACTCATAAATAACAATAATATTCACAAAATAATGAAAATCTAACACTTGAAACTTAACAGTCATCTATATAATCAACCGATTCAATACATTTTGTAATTTTTTTTTTAGATATAATTTGTAGCATCAAATTGGAATAATGGCTACGATGTAAAAAGTACAATCAATAAAAAAGGCTGTAACTTTTATTCTACAAGTGGTATTTTAAAAAGGATAACAGTTCCATAAAATAGAGATAAATGATGTATGCAAATGTACTTTTAGCAGCTTTTTTCCCACGCCACAGTTGTAAATGAGTGTTTTCTCAATAATCTGCCTTGTCTGGTTAAAATAAAAGTTAAATAA
>JAPTYQ010000010.1:7670560-7682458 GCA_029814465.1 Ostorhinchus cyanosoma
ACACACACACACCCACACACACACACACACACACACACACACACACACACACACACACACACACACACACACACACAGTCCACTGACTGTTTATCTGAACACTGATCTCTATACCACATATCTTTTACCCCACTTCACAGCCCTCTTCTTACTTCTCTCATTTCAAACTTTTATCAGAGCTCCTTACAAGCATTTGGAGCACTGAGGTGGTATGTGGAGTCAAATTTAATCCAACTTCAGTGTACTTCTTCTGAAACTTTCAGAATAGCAGAGGAGAAATTGCAGATATGCAAATTCTGAAATATAACAGTCCTGCACTAGAGACCAGACTTCCTGTTTTCTAAAGTAAAGAACAAATGAAATCACAATTAGTCATCCTTTTTACAGTCAAATATCCTGTCAAAGCAATTTTAAACGTATGATTTACCACTTTTAACTAATAAAAGTAAGAAAAGAGGGTCTTGGAGGAAAAAAAATCGGAAATGCTTCTTCTCACTTAAGCCCCAGAGTGGGTGTGTCATGTTCAATTAGTCATGCATAGCGAGACTTATCTCCGCACTTCTTTTCAGTGCAGCGCTGGAGAAAGGTCTGGTTCAACCCATTATTATTCCTGGAGATGGGAAAAAAATATGTTGGACTGTTTTATTTTATTTTATTTTTGTTCTTCTTTTTTTTTATATCAATAGCAATCATCTCGGGTAGTGCTAAATACAGACTGAAGCTTTTGCAAAGACTATTGGGTATTTATTTTGGTAGAACATCTGCACGTAAGGAGGCGAGGCTTGGCATTAAAATTGCTTAATTTCTTCCAAAAGAAAATGAACCAAGCAAGCCTGCCTCGTTCCACCGTCCAAATCTTAATCAAAACACGGCATTTTCAAAGTACAGTTTGTTAGCTCAGAGAGGTTATTGCTATTTCTAGTGGGAAGATGGACAGTAACATCCAAAGAGCAGAGGGAGGAGAGTGAGCCAACGTCAGGCTTATACCAACAAACTACTTCAGACTATGTTCAGTTAACAAGGCACAAAGAGCCCAAGCAGACAAACTTGTTAGCATCAGCAGCAAAAGACAGGCAGTCAGCACTGATGTTACAGAATAAATATGCAGGTGGATGCTTGGCTTCACTGAAGAGACTGAGCTTTGTGTCCTGAGGTGGAAGAAGAGGTACAGGTTTGCAGTTGTTTCGTTAAATCTAGGCACCGAAATAAAATAAAAAAAAAAAAAGTGAAGTTTGGTAAAAATCACAGTTTCCACAAGATCTTCCTGCAATAAATTCCTGAGGGAAAACTTCTAATGTGCATCTTATACGTCAGACATAATGCTCTCCATTGTGGGATCTGGAAATGTTTAAAAGCAGCTGCTGGAAAATCCAAAGTTATAAATATAAAGGTTTTCAAGGAAGAGCAGAGAAGGGATGATTCAAAGGTAGGATAGAGTAGTTAGCGCTATCTGGAAAAACCGTGTAATTTCAGTTTGACTGCTGGCTATGAAGTACATAGTTGATTGGAACACGAAAAAAACCTGTGACTCAGCAGGAGGTGGGCGCTAATTCACCTTTTTTGTCCAGATTAATTTAAATCCAGCTGTCTGGAGGGCAAGGGCAGGAAACGCTCACGTTGAGGGTTTTTTCCAGGCTTAAAGAAGGCAAAGGTTTTACCTCAGCTGACCTATTAAGCCTTGATTTTTTTTTTTCTAAATTGCAAAAAAAAAAAAAAAAATGTAAACATGCAACAGGTCCTATCTGCCTACCCTGCAGTGAGAAGCACCTGCTATGACAGAGATAATCTGGCTTCTCTATAGCCGGAAAAATGAGGGTGATTTAGTGGTTTGAATAATAAATGTGCTGTGTTGACAAAGCAGTACCCCTTCCATCCAGAAGATTAACTTAAGTATAGCTGAAAAGATGCTGTAGTCTATAAATGGAGGCTCAAGCTTGGTTTTGCAATTTTCTCAGTCCAGTCCGACACACAAGAAATGTATTTGAAAGCTGAAAGTGTCGTATGTTGCGGGTAATCAGTATATCGACATTGCAAACTAGACGCTTTCCTGTTACGATGTTTTCAACCTATTTTAAGGCATCTGATAAAAGTACAATATTGGAGTTTTTTTTTTTTTTTCTTACTTGACTGGACTGCGAGTTCCATCAGGGTCCACGGCGCTGACTGAACCCACGGCGGCGCCCAGTGCAGCGTCTTCCTTCACCTCCATCAGATAGCTGGCTTTATCGAACAGGGGTGGCTCATCCACATCCTCCACGCTGATCCGAACTGTGGCCATGTCTTTGGAGCCTGTGGACATGAAGCGGGGGTCCACCTGGGTGTTCTGGACCTGGATCTCCACTGTGTACGACTGTTTACGTTCATAATCCAAAGGCTGCGGAAGAAGAAGACGAAGAAAAGCATTATTAGTATAATTTTTAATCTAAAGTCAGAATTTTGATTTCAGTTTAATCTTAGTTTGATGCCTCATCACTTTTATTTTTCATTTGTTCATTTATTTTCAGAGCTACTTTGCCTTCATGAGGGTTGCGGGGCTGGGTTAATCCTGGATCAGTTCATCATAGGGTTGACATATACAAACAAACAAACATTTACTCTCCCATTTACACCTGGGAGACTTATATTGAGCGATTAACTTATTACTGTGTGTGTCTTTGGACGGTGGAGGAAGCTGGACTAACAAAAGAACCCATGAGGAGAACATGAAAACTCCATGATATTAAATAATATTACAATTTTCTGGAGGATTTGGGTAATTTTAGTTATTTAGCTCAGATATTTTGAGGAAACATTCAATTTTCCAAGCTGATTCATGACAGTATATGATGATTGTTCATTAACAGGCTTATATTGTGAAAAACCATTTTAATAAAAATGTATGTTTTTTGTTTTTGCAACCATATACAAAAAAAAAAAGAGGAAACATAGATTAAACTGAATTTATCTGCAGTTCTATGTTGCATTGTTTGTTAGGTTGGGTTTTTGAAAACTAGCTTTTTTCTTTTTTTTGTCAGTTACTGAAATTAAGCATTCATTAACTACAATAACCTTGGCAGCCCACAGTCAATTTAGTCTTTACACACCGTCGGTAACAGTACACTTGACAGCGTGCACAACAGTGTATTTACTAATACGCGGAATGTTTTGAGTTCATTTTTTTTTATTTAATTTGACATTTGAAAAGTTGAGCATCAAAAGCAGAATTTGTGGTATGTATAAAGACATCTCCTTTCGCTGAGTGTCTTGCGTGATAAAAGGCTAAAAAAATAAAATAAAATAAGAGCAGGTGCTGTTAAAAAGAGATCAAATTGGGATACTACGCAGCTGACAAATTAAGTCTGATGAGAAGTGGTAATTGTTCTGGGGGCAGATAATGTAGATGAAATCCTTGACACCAGCTGTGACAATGCAGCATGACTGTTGTTTCAAGCTCCAGATATACTTTAACGGCTCTACATGTGCTGCTCTGGCTTCCTTGAAGGAATCCAGGATATTGTCCTCATCTAGCATCCTGCTGACAGAATATCATTAGCTCTTTGTTGAAGCTGGCAGACTCTCTTAGGTAGTGTCAGCAAAAGGAACAAAAGAATTTCTAAATATCAATTGTGATTGTACGTCAGTAAACACAGACTCTGCAAGGACACTGTGAATCACTTCTTAAAACCCAGCAGCATAGAAGCACCAGTCCTGTGTAATCGTGGCTGCAGCAAAGGCTAAGGCTGGGGGTTGTGAAGGTAAAGATGAATAAGTTTAATTTGGTTTCTTTCATCTGTCAAGCATGCCCAGGCTTTGCATATTTAATAGTACGTGTAAAACAGACTACGTGGGCAGGATCCTTATGAGTCCAAAGTGTGGGATCTGCTGAATCACTGCTTTAGAGTGAATTTGATTTAACCAGCGCCGTGAGAAAAATATCAAGATAATTAAAAGCTGGTCTCCTTTGCAGGTGGGCAATGGATTTTACATTATTTACAAAAGAGAATGCACTTAGACATCCGTATTTCATCCTGTGTCTGCACTAAATTTTACTTTCATACATTTTATTATCATTATTCCATCATGATTGAGGAGATTGCTTTGTTTCCTCATAAGTAATCCTTTTTTATTTGAAGCTTTCTAATAAATATGCTTTCCAGATCAGTGCTACTCACATACTGAATAAATGTGATTATGACTCCCACATTTCACGCTGCTGATGCTCACCTTGCTGACAGTGATGACGCCCTCCTGGGTGTCTTTGTTGGTGGATATGTCGAACATGTCCATGCCATCTCCACTGACAATAGTGAAATACATCTCTGCGTTTCTGCCGATGTCTCTGTCTGTGGCTTTAATCCTCCCGACGGGAGCTCCAGCCTTGAAAGATTCCGGAACTCTGAACTGGTATATACCTGAAAACAGAAAGTAGTACTTACAGTCAACTGGGTGTTATAGGTCAGAATTACTTCACCTCTATCATAACAGTTAAAACAAGACACTTCACAACCTTTATGTGGGATCTAATGCAATATATCATTTTGAAAAACAAAACGCTTTTTTTCCCATTTTTGTCACCGCTTTCCTGTATCGGTTAACTCATGTTCATTTCAATACATGTTGTACACAAAGAGCAGGATACATACAGCCATAACTGCAAATCAGATCATTCACAGCATGCATCCGCAGTGGTGTAAATACTAAAGTGCCAAGTGCTGGCTTTAATTTGAATAGGATTGTGTCAATATGAAAGAAATGAAAGAATTGTGTGGGAGATGTAAACCTTGTCATGCTCAAAATAATTACACACTTACAACCAAAACCACTGTTAGACAGCCATGTGTAATTCTGCTTATGCACAAGAGTGTCTTCTGTCTAACTCTTAGCTTTTCAGGATTTGTTGTAGCTGAGTAAAGTTTATATCTTACAGTAAAAATGAGGATAGAGATAGTGAGCTCTCTCTGATGAGACAGTGAAATCATAAAAAAAAGTGGTATTTCCAGAGCAGTTCTGTTGTTTAGATGGGTTTGTGTCACCTCCAAGTAGGAAAACACCACTGTGACAGCATTTTATTATTGCAATGACTAATAATAATACAACACTTTTTGGCAATAGGTGAGCTACTGCCTTTAAATACTGAGAAAAACTTACACTATGTAACAATACGTTCTAAAACCAGCCACTAGCAGTGTGACAAGCAGAGTCCCAGGCGGCGCCGTCAGTTCGTTTGAGCCCAGCTCAGACCTCAGTGTTGCAACTTTTCCCAGCAAAGCCCTAAAACAACGTCATAAAGTTGAGAAAGTTTGATCTGAACTAGGATTTAGTTCAGCTTTCTCACATCTACTGATGATTGAACACATTCAAAGTGCAGCCACAGACTTAAGCTTACGTTGTATGACTTTGTCTTAGCCTCCCTCTTATCGATAAGAAAATAATCTGGATCTGTCAGAGTGTGACATCAGAAACACACTGACCACAGTCCCAGCTCTGTGTCTTCTGCCTGCTTTCCTGGAGGATGTTATGCTCTGCCCTCCTCTCCCTCGGTGTTTTATTCTTGCTCAAATAACACAAGTCGCTGACAGGCTCGGTACTGTTTGACAATGCTAAGGTTCATGATAGCGGTTGTAGAAAAAAGGAATGCCGCACAGAAACTCAGACGTAGATGTAGAGAAAGTCTGTCTCTCCTTGCAAAATGTATCTGACAGCATAAATGCTGAACCAAGAAACAACATCTTTTCTAAGTCTAAGAACTTCATAAAGAAGGTTAGACAGGTAGACAGCGAGAACAAAAGAAGCGTTCTTGGTCCAAAAAAAGTAGTGTAAATGCTGATGGAAGCCAGGCGCTGGAACAATGTCTCTCTGCCAGACTGCTGACGATCATTAAAAAAAGCATTTCAATGTATTTTTTTCTGAGTATGATGTATCCTTTTGTTCTCTGAAATAAGTGCTAACACAGTATTTTGCCATCAATTTGTTGCAGAGAACAGTTGGTCGTTTTTAAGATTGTTCTTCTTCACTGTGAAATGAATGGCTTCAGCCTGTTTAAAAAAAGAAGTCCAAGCACACAAACCACTGTAAATGAATGCAAATGAGATGTCACTCTGCTATATGAACCTGAGGCGGTTTATATCAGGTACCTACTTTACTCGTGGTGTGTGTGCTGCATCTCAGATATCTGGTGGTGTGTATAAACCACTTGAGTGAGTAATTATATGCTGCTGAGACACAGCAGGCGTTATACAGCCTGGCTGGAAGACAGTACCCAACCTGCCACTGTTTTGGTATATTAATATGTTTGTGTGTGTGTGTGTGTGTGTGTGTGTGTAGCAAAAACAGAAACAGTGAGATAAAGGATGTGCTCATGTGTATACACAGAACACACACTTTATCAGGGTTGGGAGATGCACACATCAACAACTCTGCAGCTGCCAACATCCACTATTAACAAAGGATAATTTCACAACCATTCTAACACATATGTATCTATTTATCACACTACTGAGCTGTCTGTCAATGTGAAAAAAGTAAAAAAAACTCATTAAAAGTTGTTTTAGATCAGTGAGCCACAGATAAAAATAAATATAGTCCTTTATTTGCGGTAATTCAGAGCCTATGCAGCACAACCAACATTCTGGTATAATGTAGTACGGAAAACTATGTTTGCTAAGCGTAGCTGAGGTGAAAATAGGTAATTTAAACCAAACCAAACCTACCAAATCCATAATAAGTAAAAGTAGGAGGGAAAAATTCAACATATCCAATATCATTATGGCCAAGTCATGAGAACTGCAGTTTTTGGAGTGTCTCAAAGTGTATCATCATACTAGTATAAATAAATCAACGTGGAGCTACAGGCTAGTCATATTCTCCAGGCGGGTTTGTTTGGTATAAAACCCCAGCACAAATCACATTATCATATTTTCTGTTAAAATGAAAGGTAAAACTTAACATTTCTCATATGTATCACAATATATGTCACAAAATAATTAGCACATGATTGGTTTTCGCCAAGTCGTCAGCCTGAATTAAATCGAAATTGGAGTCAATCGATGTAACTGAACCTACTGAACCAAGCCAAGAGAAATCAGGCCAAACCAAATACAATTGATTCAAACCAAAAAAAAAAAATGTAGCTGAACCAAACAAAACAAACTTTACCAAATCAACTTCCTCCTGCAAAACCAGTAGTACACTGTAAAATTAAAATTAGACAGGAGAAAAGTGTGATTTCTGCCTTCAATAAATGAAAATAAATGACTTGTGTTAATGTTTGAATGATACTAGGAATCCAGAGCAGATGGATAGAAAACAATCATCTTTGATACACCATAATATTTCTTTTAACCCATAAAATCCTAAAAGCTACCAGTGACACAAACCATCTACAGATAAAACATGTTTAATACCTGTTGATCCACTAATCCTATCAATATGTGTAAATAATTGGTGTAAAATGCAGTTTGTCATCTTTTCATGGTCATCAGATATGACCCATTGGGATGTTCAGAGGCCGTTACCATGGAAACACTATCATCTTCTACAACATTCACCAGTAAAACCCAGGGACAGAGGATAGACACTTGGTTTTATGTTCAATTAATGATATATTTTGCTGAAAAAGTCCCTTTTTCTTCAGTTTTCTCCATTTCTGATAATAATAACCCTTAACTCTAATCTGAGTTTTAATGAACCTCTACATGATCAGTGAATTAAATGTAGGAAAATACCAGATTTTCACTGAAAAAACACAAAATATAGAGAATAATATTATAATACACTATGATGAATAAGGTAAGTAAGGTTAAATTCTGTTGTATTTTTTATTTATTCTACTTTAAATCAAATTCTATTACTCTATTTTTTATTCTGATTTGTTTTTTTTCCCTTATGTTAGTGTCTTGTGAACTAAACTAAAACAAAAAAAGAGAGAAAAACATAATTTGGGAACTGATAGAAAAGTAGCACTGAGTCTTTTAAGGGTTAAATGAAACTACAGTAAATCAATGTAAGCACAAAATCCCACTTCAGTTTAATACTATAAACACCTCTAACATTCAATTTCTGTCTCTGTGCCTTAGTGAAAAAAAAACTAAAAACAAACCGGTGGGAGCCTGAAGAAACCCAAGAGTTAAAAAGAGAAGAGGCAGATTTCATCTCCACTCAGTTTTCTTTCTGGCTGGTTGGAGATTGCATTGCCTCTTGGCTCCGACACCGACAGCACTGATTGGAGTCCTGGTGTGAAGTGAAATGAATTGACATGCATGGACCACGGTGGGCACGAAAGTGTATGTTCATGTTTTTAGGCTTCTGTGAGGACCTGCGATTGACCTTCAGAGCTGAGGACATCGTTTTTGGGTTCATTTCCAGAGAAATCAATAGACTGTCCTTCTATTGGTAGAAATACAAGTATGTGTGCGAGTGCTAAATGTGAAGACTTAAACAGAATGTTAATGCCACATGCAATCTGTTCAGCAGATCCCAGGGTGATCTCATTTTGCACCCTGCGCTGGAGACGGAAACACTGGGTGAACGGGTGCTAATGTTGGGTGGAGAGGAGGAGGAGGAGGAGGAAGGAGGAAGGAGGAGGAGGAGGTGGGAGAAACTGACACTCCGACGCATTGACTGAGATTGGGTACAGCAGAGATGGAGAGGGAAAAGGAGAAAACAATTAGAAGATGAAGAGATGGATAGAGAAAGCCAGAGAGAGGATGAGGATGAGGAGGAAAAAAAAAAAAAAGAGGGAGGAAGTGTCAATTCATGAGGAGGAGACAAGAGAATGACTCCTTCTGCAAACACTCCGCTGTCACATGTACACCGGCTGTTACCGTGTTCAAAGTTTACATGATATATAGTACGGCTCCTGCACTGAAATGAGGACTGATTTAAACCAAGTCGTAGCACATAAACTAGTCCTGACAGATGCAAATGCGATGCAGCTCGAATACACAACAAATTATCTTTTGTTTTCTTCACAGCGCAACATAATAATCCAACACTATAAAGAGTTAGCGGACGAGTGGGGTTGTATGAGGTACTTTTCCACAGTCGATGAATTATCCTCAAGAAATAATTTGGAGAAGCAGAAAGCTAAGCAGTGCACAGGGGGGGAAAAAAAAAGGGTTTAAAGTAATTAAATGTCCTTATAAGTATAGGCTGCATTTAGAATATATTCGTAAAAAGCAGAAAAAGTAACTTGACTTTACAGAAAATGGGAGTTTACTAGTTTGCAGCTCCTTGATTTGTTCGTAATTCTGACTTCTGGGACTGACTGTCCTCTTAGATTGCCCCTAAAGTGAAAAACTCTCTCTAGAGCCAGTGTTTACTTTGTCTCTTCTGGATTTTTTAATTAAGGGAGTGGATAGTTCTGGATCGAAACACTGAATAGCACCTGGCGTGAATGAGAAAAAAAAAAAAAAGAAAGGGAAAAGTCCACTGAGCAACTGTCTGACCCACTTCCACTTCCTCTGTAAATATAAATAGCTCATTGTAAGATTACAAACACAAGAACATATTACCTGATTTCTGTTAGAATCTCACCAAAACAACAAAGTCACATGATTACGCAAATAATAACATGTAGCTGCTCCTGTTCAACAAGGTAATGCCGAAAGTTAGTTGAGAACTGATTCGCATTTACAACCAAATATCCGTGTTGTGTTAATACATTTATTTATGTATTTGGACCCTAATAGTTTAAAAAAGTTTGAATTTGAACCCTTCAGGTCCTGCAAAACTATCTTTAAATCGAGTAGATTTCTACTTCCTGTTCTAATTCCTTCTTAATTTGTTACTTCAAGCGATCATTTCTCCGAGTACGATATAATTGTTTATCAGCGATAATTCAAACTGAAAAAATGTCCAAACTTCGAGCTGATTACCTAAAATGTTCAGTTATTGGTTGAACGGGACAGAGCAGCACAGTCAAAAACCTGGAGGGGGCGGGGCCTGAAGTGGCTCAATAGCATTTAAAGGACCAGTGCTCAAAAAACAACCTTTCTGGTGTCATTACTCAGAAATAGCGTTGAAGATGGATCTGTGGAGTTGAATTAATGAAGAATTCAGACCCAAGCAGAGCATTTACAGTTTATGTAGAGCACAGGGAAATGTTTGAAACTGCATAATTCTATAAAAAAAAAAAAAAATGACTCCTTTAAATGAAAAACCAAGATGGTGACTGAAGCGCTGCTGGAAAAGAATGCTGGAACAAAGTGGTTTTATCTAATATATAAAGACTGCACCGTTACATAAAGGCACCTAAACGAACAATTCTGGAATCAAGAATATTGTAAAAATCACAATAAGCGGAATGATTTGTTCTCGCCTGCTTTTATTTATGTACAAACTGACCACATTGGGCCTGTTGCCATGGGAATCAGCACCAGAATTAGCATTCACAACATTTGTTATTTTTCCCCCTCCAGGCTTTCTCCACAGGAACATTCACTCTCACAGGTGAGGTGAACACTGCACTTTCATTTAATTCATCAAGCTGTAAGGACTTGTCAGACGTTGTACATTATTCTACAGGAGTCATGCTGCGTTCTTTTCCGGGCTTGTACAAAAGTTGTTCTTTGGACTTTTATTTGTGAAAGTTTTCATTATTTTCAGATATCTTACAGAAGTTGTGCAATTGTACATGTAATTGTATCAAATATTCAGAGTGTAATTTACTCTATTTGGGTAAAATATTTTCTTTGTATGTTGCTCCAGGACTGAAAATTTACGTTTGCCAATGAGCATGTTATCAATGTTAGCCTTGACATTTTTGCAGATATTGTGCCACTTTATAAAGGACCTTCCTCCTTCCTGACCATTTGATTTCTCTGTTCACACTTTACGCTTCAAATGTACCAGGCACACTTGTTTTTTTTTTTTTTTGTTTGTTTTTTTTGTACGTTTGACCTCAGTAATGGCCATCCGTGTGGTTACATGTCAGCCATACATTAAATACCTCAGAAATGTAAAGAGTTCGTGCCATCTTATGATTTTCCTTCATTTTCTGGGAGATGACGGAGAGGGCTGACCAGATTATTTTTATCTGGGACAAATTCAGATCAAGTCTAAATCAGACATTGAAAATATACTGAAAATGTCCCCAAAAAAAAAAAAAAACTTCAAAAAGAGAGACAGCCAGTGTTACTTTGTGTGATCTGCAAAGCTAATATTGGTGCTGATGTTATTGTTTAATTTAACCCATAAAGACCCAAACATCCACCATCTAACAAATCCATCTGATGTAAATGTAAAATGTGAAATAATTCTATCAATACATGTAAATAATTGGTGTAAAATGCAGTTTGTCATATTTTCATGACCCATTTGGTTGTTCAGAGGCGCCGTGGTTACCGTGGAAACACCATCATCTTCTACAACATCGATTCATCAGTAAAAATCTATGGAGTTCAATTAATGACAGTGGGTGGAGGCACTCGGTTTTCTGATCAGTTTTTGCTGAAAAAGTCACTTTCAGTTTTTTTTTTCTGTTTCTGATATAATAACCTTCATCTTTAATCTGAGGTCTTGTGAAAAAGCTCCACGATCAGTGAACTAAACACCTGATTTTCACTGAAAAGAAGCAAAATACAGAGGATAATATCAGAATAAATGGTGATAAATCGGTTAAATAGAGAGAAAAATGCATTTGAGAACTGCCATAAAAGTAGCACTGGGTCTTTGTGAGTTAAATAAAGTATGAAAAATGCTCAACTGTCATTTGAATGAAAACAGGTCATTTTTTATTGACATTTTGCTGCGTTCAAGAGCTTTACTGTAGTTAAGAACAAGTGATGCCTGGCATAGCAAACCCCGCCCCTCGCAAACGTTTTCCCTGATTTGCTCTATATCTTATCATTGTGAAAACACATTTTTGGTGACTTTGACCTTTGACCTACATTCACCAAAATTTAATGGGATCTATTCTGG
>JAPTYQ010000010.1:7682983-7695595 GCA_029814465.1 Ostorhinchus cyanosoma
TTGACCTTTGACCTACATTCACCAAAATTTAATGGGATCTATTCTGGACCACCTCACACCTTTCCTGAAACTTTACTGCAAATTTGTCTGGTAGTTTTTGCATAAAGTTGCTGACAAACAAACACAAACAAAAATCAAACTAAAAACGCAGGGTAATCTTATCCAAACGGTCACTTTTGGACACTTTTTTTTTTCCTTTTCTAAAAATAAAAAAACATACATGTTGCGTCCTGTCATACCCCTCCTGTTCTGTCTGTAAACGGAGGATGTTTCTTTAATAAACAGCTTTGTTGTTGAAATCCACAGCCTGATTTCTTTCGCTAACCAAGCATGGCAGAGGTCTTTGGAGAGTTTACACTCTTGGTACAAAGCCTCCATGTTTACAGTGAGACAGTTCCCGTGATTAAGGATTAATTAAGTTTAATTAATTAAGAAGGCTTTCGGGAAGAATTAGTGTTACTTGGATTAATTCCCCTGGAAGGACACTCACAGCTGGTGAAATACTTTTGCACATAGGTGCTGCTTCATTTCTACTGCACAAATGACTGGACTTTGAAAGGGGCTCCATGCTGCGAAAGAACACTTGCTCCTGGTGTGACAGACAGGTTGAGTTATAGAGTGGGTAAGAAACTTCATTAAGTCTAGTGGTATGTCTGGAGTGCAGCAATTTGTGGTCACAGACGTGTCTACTGAGAAGTGATTTACTGATCCATATCAGTTATGTGAGCGGTCTTTGTGAACAGCCCAAAGGTCAGTGGTGAGAAGAAACACTGAGTTCATGGTGAATGGAGCATTTCGAGGAGAGGCTTTAGTGACATTCTGCCACCATTTGAGTTTACAAACCTGTGTCCATGTCCAGTGTCTGACCCATGACCCCTCTGGTATCTACTTCCTCTGGTCCTTTCTATTATACTTAGGTTCCAGGACATGAATTAAGAAGATTAAAAGTTAGATGTACGGCTATTTTATGCATATTTATGCCTTTGCCAAGGTGGCCCAGAGGGGCACCCAGACAGCATTAGCTACATTAGCTGAACGCCTTAAATATTTTCAGCACGTGCTTTTATTTTTTTGTGATGGCTTTAATTTTAAAGGTGGATTGCTGTTTTTTTTCTTTCTTTTTCTTTTTTTCTTATTTGAAAAGTGAAGTGGTTTTATTTTTAGGCGTATGATGTTTTATTTTTTAAATAAGCAATTGTCTTTTTTATGTGGGTCAACATAGCTTATTTGAAATTTTTGATGTTGCTTTATTTTATTTATTTTTTGTAGAAGTCTATCAAATTTTAAGAGATTATTAAAAAAAAATTTTTTAAAAATCATACAAGTTTATTTTATTTCTTTGTACAAATGTATTTTTATTCGAATTTTTTTAAGGAGATTTGAATAAAAAGTTTATTTTTATTTCAAGGTGTACGTTTATTTTTCAGTTACTGCTTTTCAAATAAATCACAATCTCCCTCTTTGTTTTTTTTTGTCTTATAGTGGATCATATTTTTGGCTGTTGCACCTCTGGGCCACCGTACTTTTCTGCAATATATCAGATGCTAATTTTGTATGTATTTCTTTATTACATCTCTGTGACAGTTTTAGGTATTTTTGGGGGTTTCATCCCTTTCATGTCCACTATAAACCATAAATCTATATCTATTCTGTATCTATGTGTTTATGTAGAATGAAATGTTCAGATGTTCTGTTAATTTTCTTTGAACACTGAGAACATTCTCCTCCAGAAGTAAATTAAGCTCTTCAAAACCCCTTTATTTGACTTAAAAAAATGCATTGTCACTAAGTTAACAACAGGCTTGGATACTTGGGTGACCTATGGAATACCTTGCTGTGGATTAAATTATCCAACAGGAGTAATTTACAGCACAAAATAACAAAAGTTTCTTTCTGGCTGGTAAATACTTCTATAGAAGTATTGACTGCAGAACTTGTAATGGACTATTTTCACAGCGAGGTATTAGCACTCCTATGACATCTAAATACTTCTTACAAAAGAACAAAATTGGTCTATAGAAAGGAAAAAAATTACCCCTCTGCCTCTTGAGCTCTGTACTCAATTGTGTCTAACATTCAGCTCTTTCCCCAACAGGAATTTCTGTGGAGCTTCAAACAAACCTTAAACCATAACTTCTAAAAATTGCTTGGCGAACTCTTGAACCACCAATATGAGCTTTAGATTCTGCAGTTTAGAATGATGGGGAACAACATAAAACTGTTTAAGACATGTGCCCGTTTCCTTTAATCAGACAGGAACTGACTGAGTTGTTCAAACACCCGGTATGGTCACTTATACTAGACTGGAACTATTACCTTTCTGTATCTTTTCCAAACTTTAACTGCTTGCTGTCAGAATAACAGAGGCTGCAGTAGCACTGGGTAAAATATGCACGGAGTTAGAGATTAGAATCTTGTTCTGCTTTATGATCAGCGTATTACACAAACGGTCATCTACTCAATCATAAATCAGTTTAAGAGAGAAGAACTGTGACAGAGATCATTTTCAGTTGTGGTGGGTCAGTCTATAAAATCCACCACAGCAGTGCCTATATTTTTATTCACATCGACTGCACATTAGAATAAAATACTTTATAAAAGTCATGTGAACTAGGAGAAATGGACTGAATCCAAACTGAACACCCTCCTATTCAATGCTTAAATGCACTGTCAGAAGGTCCTGATCATAGCTCATCGCTCCTCACTGCTGCTCTTTCTTTCTCTTCCTCTTTATGGGTGCTTTGTCAAACTGTGGCCTTTTCATAAATGAACCTTCGCATCTCGATGAAGCCGCAAGGAGCGTTAATATAAAAATGACCTATGTCTATGGCCTTGTCCAAACTAATACCGATATTCTGAAAAACATTTCCCTCTTTGTTCTGTCCTCTCATCCACATACAAACATTAGATTATTCACACCAAGGTTTTCCTCTAAAATTCCAAACTTACTTTTTCACATTAAATCTGCAAAGGATCATTTATGCTCGCTTAACGTACGTAAATAGGAAAGTCTGTTTCTAACATCACTGCCTTCACTTTCATGCTTCCATGTGTCCAAATGCGTTGGAATGAGCGTTTCTCAATCAATCCACTAGAGGACGCCGCTCTTAATTAATATACTATCAAAAATATCACGAAGAAGAGTAAAGATTTTTACAGATGAAGGAAGACAATAATGACAAACATGGTGGCGACAGAGGAGGTTTTACGTTGAAAAGTTCTGCTATTTCTGGAAATTATTCATCCGTACGCTCCTGGAGAACGGACAGAATAAATAAATAAATAAATAAATAAATAAATAAATAAATAAATGAGCCCTAAAACTGAGAGTCACCAAAAAAAAAAAAAATCACACCTGCCAATTACTACTTTATTATCTGCATATTAAACAATACTCTAAGTTTTACAGGACTTTTATTTTCTTGTATTGTAACATGAAGTTAAGCAGCATCTCTATATTTCTGTTCTTTATTGCCCTCTAATGGTGCGGAGGTTTGTTTGAGTAGGTGTTGCCTCATAGGACTTTATTTTTAATCCCATTTGAAATTATTCATGATTTACACATATGATATTTGTCATAATTTTGCAAGTCAGGAAAGTCAGTATTTCTGATCAGACTGGCCGTGACATTATCAGTCATAGTTGTGCGTTTCACAGTCTGTTTAGACTCGCTGTTGCTTCCACTGAACCAGACTGTGGTGGTTTTCACTTCATTTAATAATTATCACCTCACTTTCATGAACGGCTGTTTTGGTGTTTAGTGACGAGAGATGCTTTTCATTTAGCCATTAACGCTAAACTAGATGTTTCTTTACATTCTTTATCTTTCTTGGCTCATATATTATTTTTTTTTTAAATTGGCAAACATTATATGTGTAAATTTTAGCACAATTCTAAAGATTTTTTTCTTTCCATTTCTTTTTTTCCCAGATTTAACCCATGGGTCACATCAGAAGGGGTGGAACTTCAATTGTCTACATGTAATAATTTTGTATTATTTTACGTAAATATTTTGTAAAAGAAAGCTCCTCTGTGTTGAATGTGGTTTTTTTTTAAATGAGAAAAAATATCTAATTAGAAAAATAACCATACATTATATTTTGTCATGTCTGAAAATGCTAATACATTTAATAGCATAATGGATGTATGTGTAATCTTTGAGATGTACTTAAAACCTACCAAATAGCAATTACTGTATATCTAGGGTCTAGTTTTAATTTATATGTTTCTATGTTTGTATCTCAGCAGCTTGGTTCAGGAGTTTTCTCAGTGTTACGGTGAATCTACTGATAAGACGAATGATATAATGTCGAAAAAAAACATATGCATTTGTGAAATGTAAAGATATGAAATGATTTCTGAGGTTTGCCGAGTGTGAAACTGGATTTTTTTTTTTTTTTTTTTTGTGACTGTAGAGGTGATTTCGTAGCTTTTTCTGCAACAACACATCGGTCCCTACGGGGATATGTGTGTGTATATATATATATAAACTCCATGACATTTCTGGAATTCCATTTCCGCACTTACGTCTCCACCCGATTTATACGGAAGAGTAAATGTTAAAGGGTGACTGAAACAATCTTACAAGCTTTGCATTGCGGTGAGTAAATTGTTCATTTTTAATAAGGTATGGAAAACAGTTGGCCTGCCTTTTTTCTGTTTCTGAGCTCTATAATTAATGTGCCAGTGTGACTCAGTGTTTCATCATTTGCTCGCAATCTGTCCTGCTTCAGTGTCTTACTCTGAGTGAATCGAGGCGGGTTGTCGTTGACATCGGTGAGCGTGATGTTCACCACCGTGGATCCTGTGAGTCCTCCTCTCTGACCGGCCATGTCTTTAGCTTCGATCACCACCTGATAGTGTTCCCTCTGCTCACGGTCCATGTCACCCGGACCCAAAGCTGTCCGAATCACACCTGAAGGAAACATAAAAAAATAAATAAAAGCAAACTTTAATTTCCATTCTAGTCTGTTTTCTCAGTCATTTTAAATCCCGCTCATATCAGTAGTCAGCTTGCACACTCACTGCAGTCTGGAGATAGATATTAATACTTGTTCTTTACTTGAGCATTTCCACTTCACACAATCTATCCTACTTCTCCAGAAAACATTTGGCAATTACGGCGTTATGTTTGTTTCCAATCAATACACATTTGTTGCAAATTCTCTGCAGACCTCATCCAAAAAAAAAAAAAGTGTTTGACAGCGTTTCAAATAATTTGATAAGGACATCAAAACTTCTTTACACTTGTGAATCAATCAATTAAATTAAGTCACAGGTGCTTCAAAGTACTTTAATTATGTTTCTTCTAAAGCGAGAAGATAGAAAATAATCTCATGCACAGATGTACAGTACTTTACCCGAGGACCACATATGCTTGTGATGTTAATAACTTTAGGAGTGAATAAGAAACTGCAATGAAAATCTATCAAGTTTTCTGTTTTATTTTAACCTTTAAAAATACAAAAACGGTTTTTGTCACGGCTTCCAAATTAGTGATTTATCTATAAAATAATCCTCTTTATTTTGAATTTTTCACATCAGATATTTAATTTAATTTACTGACCATTTAGCTGTATTTTAATCTTCAGAGTAAATTAAAAGTTTGTTATATATAAAAAAAAAAAAACAGAGGAAACTGAAAAGGCAAGTTTTTCATGGGTTCTTTTGTCAATTTATTGTTGAATAAACATGACAAAACAACAAAAGTGTTTCCATGTTCACTATGGAGCATCTGAACGTCCAAATGGTTCATATCTGACGAAGCTGAAAACCTGAGAAACTACATTTATTTGAATAATATTAACATTATTCCTCATTCTAGATTAATAAATGCTTTTGGTCACTAGTGGCTGTTACGTCTTTAAGGATTAAATAACAAGAGGCCAAATAACATAGTTACACTTCAAAATATATAAAGAGAATAAACATTATAAACATCTCTCTAATAAAATTGTTCTGTCTAGTTTTAACTTCCGTAAAAATCTTCTCTTTAAATGCAAACGATAGCTCTTTTCCATCAGATTTAGTAGCAGGAACCTCTTTGAGAAAGCCGAAAAGTTGAATAAACTCTGAGCTAAACCAAAAAAAAAAATCATCTCAGTTTTCCATTTCAGAACATCTTATCTGAATTTTTTTCAGTGAAGTCTTGAGTATGTTAAGTGCATCCCTGGTGAATGAAAAAGCCACCATCAATAGCACAAAAAGATGAGGATTCTCCATAGTAACAAGTAAAAGAAAGCGCAACCACATTAAAGGCAAAAATATGTGATTATATGCACTTTTTTCCTCAAAAAAACAAGAGCTCCAGTATAGGGACACAAACTGATATATTAGCAATGACAACTAGTAGTATTAGTATGTGGATGCTAAATTTATACATCTATGACCTAAACTGATAAAAAACTACATCAAGGAAACACCAAAATGGCAACAATTGGATATAGAAATGCACAAAACCTCAAGCAGCAGGTGTCATTTACAGCCGCAGCACCTTTGTTAACGAACAAACCATTCTCCTGCAGCATGTGGTGTAAATTTAGTGCGTTTTGCTGTTTCTGTGCTCGAATAACGGTGAATATTTCCGTCACCAAGTGTCAGTCTGTCATTCTCCTTCCTTCCTTCTGCTATCTGTGCCTTACTGCTTTGAAACTCCTCGTTACGCGAAAGAACAAAAAACCTCCGGGCTTCGACTAAAACCTGAAAATGGCAAGTTTTAATAAAAGGCACACGCTTTTAATGTGCCATTTTCATTGGTAGGGATTTAGTCATTTTAATATCGTGATGCACTTTTTCAACAAAAAGACGGTTTTTCTGGCTGTCACAACAACCTCAAGGACTAACCAAGTAACCCAGATAACCTTTAACCCTTTATTGGGCAAGTGACTATTTTTGGTAATTTCCAAAAACACTAAATATGGGGCCGATATTGTGACTCAGTGTGGTGTTTTTATAACGCTATACAGTGATTCAGAGAGACTTTATTAAATTTTTTAAGCTGTAAATAGTAAAGATGAGCGATTTTTGTCAGTTTATGACATTATAACAATTGTTTTATTGAATGTGTTTACTTTTTAGGCCAGTGCTGCTCCGATATTTTATGGTAAGAAGAGGAAGACTGTTATATGACTGATATTTGGGCTGGCCGATATTTATGTTTTTTTTCTAGTATCGGTCTGTTGCGTTAGCCGATATACTCTTTTTTTTTTTTCCTGCCATGATTTACAGACTGAAGTTACCGGCACTTCTGTTCCGTGCTGTCCACACTGAAAAAAATGCTTTTTTGGTGTAGTAATATTTATTAGGTCACAATTTTTATTTTCAAAATGTCAGTAAAAAAGATTTTCTTATATTTGTTATCACTTGAAAGACACAAAAAAATATAAAATCACTATCGGTTCCCAATATCGGCTTAGAAATATCGGCTAAGGCTTATGTAAAAAAAAAAAAAAAAAAAAAAAACGGTATCGGTTCCTAATATTGGCTTAGAAATATCAACTGAGGCTTATGTAAAAAAAATAAATAAATCGGAGTCGGCACCTCATATTGGCTTAGAAATATCGACTGAGGCTAATGTAAAAAAAAAAAATAGTATCAGATCCTAATATCGATTTAGAAATATCGGCTAAGGCTGATGTAAAAAAAAAAAATCACTATCGGTTCCTCATATCCACTTAGAAATATCGGCTAAGGCTAAAGTAAAAAAAAAAAAAAAAATCACTATCGGTTCCTAATATCGGCTTAAAAATATTGGCTAAGGCTAATGTAAAAAAAAAAAAAAAATCGGTATTGGTCGATCACTACTTTTAATTTCTGAGTATTACAACGACTGCCCTCTAAAGGGTTAACCCCATTCTTGAACGACATCAGACCTTTTTGTAAATTCAGATGCTTAATCTGAAATACCCCCCATCATCCTGTATAAAATGTTAAATAACGTCCTCCTTGATGCAACTCAGCACATAATGAGAGCGATGATAATGCGCACTAATCATATGTCTGAAATGTGTTTTATTTTGATCTTCGTTTTCTTGCCTGTAGGCCACGATACAACTATAAACACAAGTGAGGTTAGCCGTTCTCTCGCCTACAGTGTTCATATAAAGCAGAAATAAACACACCCTGACTGCAAAAGCACACATTATGTTGATAATTTATGATAGTTGAGTGGGGAAAAATGATAATTTACTGATATAAATATGATTACTTGATTAATAATAAATCAACAGACGTGAATTTACATTTGGGTTAATTTTTTTTTTTTTTTTCCAGCATCCAGAGAACAGGGTCTATCATTGGTGTTTAATCCACAGGCAGCAGTAATCTGGCCACGGCCCTGACTCCTCTATTTGTTGGGAACAAACAGATGAGCAGAAAGAGGGAGATTACTGCACTGATTATCTAAATGGATGGGTGACTTTTGTATTTACAGAGAAAGAACACAAGTTCAGGAAAGGGCTGAGCTGCGCTGTGGTGCATTTTATTCTTGCAGACGTACAACCAAACCCTTTCTTTTTCCCATCCTTCAGACAAGTCGAAACATAAATATGCAAGGGTGAAGGGCCACAAAGTGTTTATTTACTCCTCATTACTAGTTCTTTCAGACTTTATTTTATGCAAAAGAAAACCGATGTATTGGCTTAAAATGTGATCTGGAGCTGCAACAAAGAAGACCATCCTATTCCCAATGGCAGAGACACTATTTTCACTCTGTTTACACAAATTAAATTCTGGAGTCAGTACAGTCACTTGTGGGATATTTCCTACACAGAGCACTGAGGAATTCAACCAGATAAAATGAATATGAAGGAGTGGGATCCAATAGTGGCTCTGGCAGGAGAAAACTGAGAGGTTAAAGTCCTACTGTATTTGAATATGAGCTTCTTGTGCGAATTAATGTACGACTTGCTGTTTCAAGGCTGTATTTTGCTTCGTCATGCCAGCGAAGCTCAATGAAGCACACTTTTGACGACAAACTTATTGAGGAAACAGTCTGGTATTTGTGTCAGTTTACTCTGGGTCATGTAAAAAAGACCCGCATTACATTCATATGTGTTTGGCCTTGTCTCACTCGGCACAAACCGAAGCAGTTCTTTCCAAAAAAAAATATGACGTGAAACGCGTTTAATGCAGTCTTCGTTCGACATTATTTTTTATTTGCATGTCATTTAAATTCATTTGAATTTTACCAGCAAAACTATGCAGGGTTTTTGTTTTTTTTTCCTTTGTGACTGATACAGAGTTAGTGCATTGTATGCGTAGTAGGGCATTAATAGAAAATTCAGATTTATTTCTTTAGCTGAAATTGTTTGAGCATTATTATCCAAAAATTTTTAAACACTGCCAAACCCGCTAAACAACTGATGTTAACACATAAAGACCCAGGACTACTTTTGTGGCCGTTTTCTCCACATTTAACATTTCTTAATTGATTTATCACCATTTATTGTAATATATTTTGCGTTTTTCTTCAGTGAAAATCATGTATATTCCTATATTTAATTCACTAATCATATAGAAGTTCATTAAAGCGCAGATTAAAGTTGAGGGTTATTATATAAAAAACAGAGACAACTGAAGAAAAAGTAACTGTTTCAACCAAATATATCATTAATTGAACATAAACCAAGTGTCTCCATTCACTGTCACTGGGTTTTACTGGTGAATCAGTAGTGGCTTTTCCACTGGACATACAACAAAAAATTTTACCGATATTTACTAAATGTTGAAAAAAACAGAAGTGTGTAATGTTGGTTTTGCCATTTATGATTGTGAGATGACATGAAAAGTCATTCCATAAACATGGCGACGAATGTAAATATCGTGTTGATTTACAAATATATTCAATATTATTATTATTATTATTATTATATATTAGCCCTCTATCCTGTAATAAATTAAAAACGATAGGGTTCCCATACCGTGCCATGTTTCTTTTAAAACTCTTCTTCTTCACTTGTTTTTTTGTTTGTTTTTTTAATTCATGTGACGGTCTTTCCATCGCACTGTCGCCTGATATCCCGATTTCGCTACATCCGAAAAACCTTTTAATCAAAAAAATGACAGTTTTAGCGAAATTGTCATTTTTCCATTGGGCAAATTTTTTATATGTGCAAGTTATATTCGTGCAATTTGAGAGTCAATGTGTGTTCAGTGTTGCCATGTTGACTATAGAACCTCTGAATGTCTAAATGGGTCATATGTGATGACCATGGAAAGATGATAAACTGCATTTTTTACCAATTATTTACACAGATTATTAGGATTAGTGGGTGAACAGGTATGAAAGATTTTAGATCAGCAGATGCTTTTGGGTTTTTATAGGTTAAAGGACATTTCCTCTGTGTATATATACCTGTATTAGGGTCCACAGAGAAGTAGGGGTGTCCCTGGCTGATGCTGTAGACCAGTTTGGCGCTGTTTCCGTACATACTGTCATCAGCATCTGTAGCCGTCACCTGGATGACTGACGTACCTGAGAAACAATAACACGACCCGTGATGAAAAAGCATTGATTATATATATATATAGAACATTTACACACATGCAAAAAGTTTCTCTTACCAATATCAGACCTCTCGGGTACACTGCCGGTGTAAACCTCTTTGCTGAAGTGAGGCTCGTTGTCGTTGATGTCATGAAGTTTAACCGTGAACTCCGTCTCCGGCTCCAGTTTGTATCCTGTCCGTTTGTTGACCACCGTTGCCTTGAGGACGTAAAACGCTTTCTCCTCACGATCTAAGCGTCGGGTGGCGTGCAGGTCACCGTTATTCTCATCGATGACAAAGATGGTGCCGGCCCCCTCACCGGAGAGGATGTATTTGACTAAACCATCACCGCGGTCCTGGTCTGACTGGAGCTGCAGAGGACACACACACACACACACACACACACACACGCACACACACACACACACACACACACACAGGTTGTATGTTCATTAAGTGCCTTATTATTAGCAGCGTTACGTAACATAACAAAGCTACAGCCCATCAAATCACTGACACACAGTACGTAGTCCAACAGTTATGTAAAATGAAAGGCCTCAGATGTACAATTAAAGCACTACTTCAGAGTTTTTTTTAATTTTAAAGCAAAGATTAACTTAATTTAAAGACAACTAATTCTATGCGGTACAGATTATCTCATGGGTTTAAGTAAAATTAGTGGCTTACGTGTACAATATATCAAAAACAGTTCCCGATTCTCTTTCTTTCTAATTTGCTTTTACAAGTTTTTATTCTGTTTCATGTTTTTTTTTTCGTTTGCCAATAACTAATTCTGGATATTTTTTAGTTGTTTTTTTTCTTAATGCTACTCATGTATGAGCGGTAGTTATCTTGTGGCAGAAAAAAAAAAAAAAGAAGATTTTTAGATTTAAAGCTGTAATTTTTAACACAAGCTGTCAATAATATGAAATTATCTTTTTCTTTCAAATTTTTGTTCTGTGTTTTTCTTCAGGCTGATGAATTTATCCTTTGCCTTTACTTAACAGCTTCCATGCAATTGATTTTTTACAAAAGTGGTATTATTCGAAGCTTGGGAATTATAAGGGGATGTCAAATTATTAGTATTTCACTAAACCATGACTAAAAATGAGCAAAAAAAAAAAAAAATTCCTTCATTTTCTGAACCGCTTAGTCCTTGAGAGGGCTGCAGTGGAGTGCATCCTGGGTGGGAGTGCTTCTGGTACTCAAAAGAGGGACATAAGGGCTAAAAATTCAATCAAACAAGATGTAGACTAATGGTATGAAGCACGTTTGTAAGCACTTTTGGTCTATTTTAAAAAATAAATATGGACTGATATAAAAGAGAAAGTATTTTTCAGGTAAAACACATTTTTATTTGAGGCGCACAAACAAAAATCCACATGTAACACAGACACTGAGTTTCTATAATGAACTCCCTCGTCTTTTTCTTTCAGGTTGTCAGGTTCAGTGATATCCGAATTTTCCCCTGAAATTATGACTAGTCAGTATTCCAGCAGTGCACGGATGATTCTGCATGCGATGATTACCCCGACGTAACCGAGGTAAAAAGGACGCGAAAATTACATGCTACTATTTTTTCCATTACATATTTTTATTCTCTCACAGGCACATTTTGGGGAATCAAAGTAAATATGCAAGGCGGAGTGTTTCACAAAAATGACCACTGTTGCAAAATTACCGGCGATTTATTCGTGTTGAAATTGGCAGGTTCCGCATGTAACACAAGTGGACACGATGGGTTACACACGAAACCTGCTATGAGGCTGCCAAGTCATCTGGATTAGGATCATCAAATTTAACATAGTTCTTGATTTATCACGGTATATACGACCATTTCAAGTGATGTTTTCCAGATCAAACGCAATGACACCCAGGTAGCTTTTCATATCGCAAATTTGGTCCTATTTTAGGCTCCAATATTTTATCAAAAATTCCTTAATTTTGGGATGGCTTACAGCAAGAGTAGGATTTTTTTTTTTTTTTGCATTTATCTGAAGTCATCATTAAGTACATCCAGGGGGGAAATATGTTAAAATTTCTCTTTTATATTAGGTCTAAAAAGCAAAAACCAAAATGAACCTAGTTTCATGGAAAGACGCAAATACAAAGGAACATATAACCC
>JAPTYQ010000010.1:7733320-7753092 GCA_029814465.1 Ostorhinchus cyanosoma
TGTGTGTGTGTGTGTGTGTGTCCATGCATGTGTGTGTGTGTTTGTGTGTGTATGTATGTGTTGCTACCTTGCAGACAGCCACTGAGACCTCTGACAACTCCCAGAGGACCAATTAGAGGTGAAAAAAGGAGAATGTCAGCCACCAAGCAGCCAATGTGTGTGTGTGTGTCCATGTGTGTGTGTATGTGTGTGCGTGTGACAAGTACAAACCCAGCCACCCCTTTCCATCAGAGTAGACCAACCATCTGAAGGCAGCCAACAGCATCCACACCGCCTGTCCAGTTTTAACTCACACACTTTCACTGTCTCCTACTCAGACACACAGTAACACACTGACACACAAACACACACACACACACACACACACACACACACACACACACACACACACACACACACAGCCGTCAGATAGTCCAGTCCCTGGTCCTTGGGAGTGTGAAGTCTCATTATGAATAAACCATAAACGAGGTGCAGAAGCTGCACCTTGACTTTATAGACACTTGACTATAAGTTTTTAAACAGTCAACTTTTTTTTGGCAACTTTTGTGATCCATATGACATTGCCATGAATCATTCCCTTTAATATAAAGCATACATTAATAATACGGAAAGACTGTGTCATTTAGCCACTCAGAATCACATGGTCAGACGGTCAGTGACAGTCTATAAGTCTTCCTGATCTCTGCCAGACAGTTCATTGCCGATTTAGCTATTCAGTCTGGGGCAACATGCAGACAGAACCGAGCAAGTCACTAACCCAATTTTCTGAATATGTGACCATCAACAAGAAGCCGAGATACTGTTGATCAATTAGAAATGGCAAGAAAACATTACGCGATAGAAAATACAGCTCATGTGATGGCAAGAAAACAGACCTTGCTGTTCCTTTCAATTCTCCTGTTACAATTCTTGTTTGTTTCTAGTGCAAAGCAGATAATGAAATTGTCATGCATTAACCTTTTGAGGCATTAAATTCTTTCTGTTTTTGTGGTGGTCTAATGCATTTATTTTTATAAGAACTGCATTGCGTTTGTCACATGTTTATGTGTCTGCTTGTGAACTCAACTGAACTGAATAATCACAACTGGAAAGATCATTGGTTTCTCTGTAATTGAATTGAGCAATAGGTCAATTATATTTCAATTAGTCAGCAGCAGCTATTTTGACAATCTGTTAGAATTTTTTTTTTTTACTATTATTTAGAACTGATTGAGAAAAATACTTTGGTTATAAGACAAAGTAAGACAAAATCTAACGGTAAAATTGATAAATGTTAAGAATGGCCACTTCTGATGTCAGTGTTGAAATGTCTCTTGGGAAATGTTACATATGGGAAAAATCATCCACTCTCAAGCTGAGATGAAAAAAAAAAGTGACAAAAGTAGATGTGTGAAGAATAAAACTTCAGCTTTCTCACCTCTCTCCACAAGGTTTTGAGAGGATCTGGATGCAGCCCAATTCTGCCATCAGTAAGAAAAGATGTAAGGAGGTTTTAGATGTTGTTGAAAATCTGACAAGCACTTTGTTTGAGGCATATTGACTTCTTAAAAGAGAGCATTCACACCAGGGCGAGAACAGTTTCAAGAGATCACCAAAGCCTTTGTAAAGACCATGAACATATGTATCCAATTTCATAGCAATCTGTGCAACCGTGAAGATATTTTACTGGGTTCAAAAAGTACTGACCAATCACCCATAAAGTTAAACTGTGATACAGTACAGCATGTCAGCTCCTCGCTGCAGTTTGCACTGTAGCATTTCTAATTCAAGTTCAAGTCAGAAAATATTACTCCGTAGTATTCCTCTGCTTTTCAGCTTAATGCCGGAGAGGCAAACTTCTAGCCCTCGGAATTCTCTGAAAGATGTTCACTGTATTTAAAATGGGAGCGCGGAGGATGAAGAGGCACCTGAGCAGAACTGGACCTCAAACAGACATAAGCCACTTCTACTTTTTGCCACCATTGACCGATTTCTACAACCGAGACAAAGGAGTAACAGAGGTGAGACAGGCTGGACATTAACACAGTGGACCTGCATTCCGGAATCAAAGGGGCGGAGACACAGCGCAGCGTATAGTATGTCATATAACTTGCCTATCGGAAATACCCCTAGCATAGCGGTGTTGCTAACCTATCTTTCACCGTTCCACAAATGTTAGCATGGATAGAGTCCTCCGCCCGAAGTGTCTTCCCAGTTCGACATCTTTCTGGTCACGTTGATATATGTTTGTTTACTGTACACAGCCTGCGCTCATTTATAAATCCCCCCCAGCCTGGATGTCGCACATGCAATACGTCATCAAAACATCACACCTTGGTCACGGAACGAGAGGTGTTCCTTTTATATAGCCCTCCAGAGTCATGATTCCACCTTTATCACGTCTCCAAAGGTGTTGCAGAGGTTGGACCAAATGATCCCACCATTTTCTTCACACAGACATCATTCCGGAATATAGGAGAAATATTCCCGGTACATAAGTGTTGTGTAAAAGGGACTATAGAGCGGTTTTCATTTAAGGCTGCATTTTACCCGTCGTCTTTACACAGTTCTATTAAGTGCGTTAGAGTCATTTATTTTCATTTATTGTAGGGTTGTAAAAGGCTGAGGGATGATCTGTCAAACAGTTCATCATGCAATACTGGGTAAAAATAACTAGTCCTTTCAGAATGTGCAATCAGCTGAGATGTTAGAGAGCAGTTTGTCTAGAATAAACTAGGACATAAACAATCCTATCCAACCTAAGTGTCCAATCAATCCTTTAACAATAACTGATAATCTACAATGCTACTCTAAGCAGTTCCGTCACCCATTTTAACACTATTAAAAGCAATCAGGATTTAGAAGAGATCAATATTAGGTACTAATTACTGGGCATTTAGATGATACTTTAAAAGCATTTAGTTATGTAATAAGTCTTCGAATAGCCTCTGGCACATATTCAATAAATAATGTTCCAAGTTGTTCCTCGTGTTTAGATTTAATCAACAGGGGATTCATGTTATAGATAAAGACAGGTGAGGATCAGACTGAAATTCCATTATTTTATTTGCTATAATGTTATGCTAATGTTTGCCATTTTCTGTTTTTGCAGTGTGTTGAAGAAGCTGGCGGTCTGTGTAAATATTGGATTTAAACAGCAGTATAACCCCAGGCAAACACATTTTCATACCAGGTCAGAAGACACACATCTGTGGGTTCACAAAAGTTCCTTTGAAGATGCATTCAGCAACTAAATAATAAGTGAAAAAAACAATTTGTAGGGAGTGGGTCACTGCATGCATCGCAATGTAAATGTGTAGCTTTCTAGACATTGAAGCACAAAAACAAAATACGATCATTCCAAGCTCACCATCTGGGTTTTGTACGGCAAGTTACCATAAGGCCAGGAACACAAAATTAATCATCGAAGGCCGACCGGCGTTGAAACTTCCCATTAAATTATCAGAATAGAAATCATTGTGTTTATTCACATTAGTCAAACGTTGAAATGCTACCAGCTGCTGACATTTATCCTTCCCCGTGAGCCGATGACCTCCAATGTGACTGCCAAAAAACGCATTATATCGAATTAACGCCCTATTAAACCTCTGTGGCTCAGGCAAAAAGGGTGATACGCAACTGCATTACGTTCATCGATTAGTCCACGGAAACAAATTGATTGTTATCGGCTCTTCCGTGCACGTAATACCACGTTTCTCCGGCTACTGTATAGAAACCTGAATATGTAGGAAAAAGGCAGCCTTGCATTGTCATCGCGAGTTTCTACAGCCTGTTGGACAAGACGCTCCTTTAAATGGTGATGAACATAAATTAAGCAGCCAGCAGGTCAACCACGAAGTCAGGCGCTGCAGCTCTTTGTTACAAACCAAAGATCAATAATATGTACACATAAATAGACACACATTCTTCACACAGAAACACGTGGACTGGAAAAGCCATGGGCATCATCATGGGCAGCTGGTGTGTAGACAGTGTGTGGTCCACAGGCTATCACGTAGCATCCAGTCTCTGTTCTCACTACTCCTGCTGTGATCAAGACTTTTTTTTTTATAATCACCACCCAGATCTCCAATGGTTCGAGATAAAAAACACAGAATACAAAATAACACGGCAGTTTCTTTCCCCAAAAAAAGAAAACACCGGGTTTAATAAGTTATTAAGGGCAGTGCATAAGTCCTAAAGCAAAGGCCGCTGACTCTCGTGGGTTCGTATTAGTTGCAGTCGCACAGTCTCATGATACTCAGTTAAAGAACAAAGAGGTTTCAAATGAAAATAACATGATAGAACAACCGACAGAAGTAGTTTTCTCCAGTATGACAATGGAACTCCTTTCCAGACAATAAGAAAAACAACCACGAGAAATATAAGTCTAACTATAAATGTCTTCTCGCGACCTTAAACATTAGCATTTAGCGCACATAACCGCGACGTTTCTATTTGTTTGCTGGTATTAAAATCACGTGACTGCGACATGATCAAGTGGGGAACATGTTTACATATCAATTTTTCAACTCACTGCTTTATTGATTTGTTATGAGGGTAGAAATAGCTTCCTGTTCTTTTCAGAAATGCCTGAATGCAAAAGTGAAAGGCCAGAGTCAAATCTCAGAGTGAGTGTTGAAAATCATCCACAGAGTGTAGATTTGTAAAACTATTCAAATCATGTTTTAGAAAATCTCTTCCAGGGTTAAAATCAGGGTTTCCACTTTCAGAACTTTATACTTCTGAAAGCTCTACTTTTAATGTTTTGGTTCGTGCAGGAAGTCTTTCACCTCATTACACCTACAAGACATTGTGATGAAAAGTGTCACATTTTCAAAGAACCGCGGAATAAAACTGATCCGTTGATGAAGTTTTCCCCACAAAGAGGCAACAAAATCTCTTAATATGGCTCCTGTTAAGTGGTTTTTTATTATGTATATGTTCTTAGTTTTCAGTTGCCTGAAACTGAAAATGTTGACAACAAATTATGTAGACCCTTTGAATAACATTAAAATACAGGATAGAATATAAATGACTTGTTTTAACCCTTGTGAACTTTTCAGTACATTCTGAAACATTAAGAATTTTGCATTTGACAGCCTCCTTCACTGCTTGAAGTGAATGCTTTTGAAATGTGCAAGAGGCCAAGTTGTTTCTGTGCAGCGGCTCCAATTTGCTTTAAGCAAAATCACATTATCATATTGCAAAAATGCTCAACTTTAGAATCACTTTGTAAGACATGACATCTTTTAATGAGTTAAAACTCCACTGTGTAACAAATGGTAAATGGAAATAGATAGCACTTACAGCAACACCAAATCCATATTTTAAGATTAAAAATTTTATAACAGGACAAGATTCACAGCTCAACATTCTGGGGCAGTCGAAATTTATTTTTCTGTCCAACAGCTCCTCTCTCATTAGTAGAATTTCCAGATAGCTATTTTGTCAAGAAAACTGTAAAAACCAGCAGCAGCTCCAGACTACAATAAAAATACCACCTAACAGGTAAACACGGGATTCAATAACTTAACAACCAAATATTTTCTAAGGGAAATACCAAAACAGCAATAGAAGATTTAATAATGGCAGACATCACCACAGCTCACAAAATAATTCTGTTGCTCTGACTTGTACACGTATAAGTAACTAAACCTTTAATGTTATTAAAGTGCTCCCAACAGCCCAAAAATTAAACAGAAAACCTCAAGCAACAGATTTAGTTTGGTTTTTTTGTTGTTTTTTTCATCCGTGTATCTCATGCCCAGAGGCATTGTTATGATTGTGGAACATTGGGGGTGTAGCCCTGGCCAGAAATTGTTAAATTTTTACCACCAAAAAATGTACAAGTTTTAAGTTATTCCAGAATAAAAAGGTGAGAATACATTATTATAGTAATATGAATACCAGTAGTTTTAACAAAAATGGTAATGCATGATGATCTGATGTAGTGGCGTTCTAGTCTGCCATTACTGATGAGTGTAATTAATGTAACCTTGTGCCATTGTAAGTTCTTTTAAGAGCTTTTAAATGTGTCGTATGTGAAATTGAGGGAAAACTCTACATACATGAAAGGTGACGGATCGCTGCTTCAAAGCTGACAAACTTTAACACAGTCATATAACACTTGGGCTTGTGGTTTCCGACTCCCAGGCTAAACGACGCCTCTGCTTATGCCAGTCAAAGCTGACGTTTACCCCACAAAACCACATCACCGTGAAGAGTTCAGTCGTGGTTTTAGGGTCACTGTGTGTTTTAGAAAATCAATGAACTCACTGATGGTGTTGGTCACAAAATGGCAGAAAGGTCTGTGACTGAAATCATTCAACCGGCACTGATACCTTATTTCTGAGTGACTACTGGGCTGATTTAGAGCCAAATTTGGTTCAGTTTAGAGCTATTTAAAGTCTTAAAGCAGCGTTGTCTTCATCTAAAACCTGCAGACCCCCTTGTCGCTCTTGCACAGACCGTGTAACAGGCTTGCGGGGGGGGCTGTGCATGCAAAACTCTCAACCCTGCAAGTCTATAAATGACCTACATATACTGTATTTATTGTAGTAGTTTGGACAATACAGAGTAAATGGATATTGAGATCTTTACTGCATGCGAGCTGAATAACGCCAAGCTTTTGAATGAGATATAAACATGTCATTTAAAGCTCTGAGCTCTTGCTGAAGCCGTTTCCATGCACGCTTTTAGTGGTATGTAACGGTTCGCAGGAACTGACAAAGCACACAACAGGACATGTACATCGTGGGTCATGTAATCCCTGCCCTCTATGCTTGACCCCAACTCACACACACACACATACATTGGGTGACCCATTCCCAGCAATTACAAAGTCCCAACCAGACTAATCCCCCATCCAACCTGAGCTGCTTTAATCTTAACAAAGGGGAGATAATAGATGGTGAAATGTGCGTTCGTTTATGTGAGATGTGTTTGGTTTTGCAATTCAACGCACTATCCTCTTGATGTCTTACACCTTTGGAGAGCGCACACGCTTTGTTGCAGCCCGTGTTCAACAAAGCATCTAAACTCTGAGGTCTTTACAAGGATACATTTCAGCACATGTGTGTGTCGGAGTTCTTATGACTGTTGCCATGTGCATCAGCAACAATTAGTGATGGATAGTGTTGTTGGTAGCAGATGGTTCTTTGGGATTTACTATGTTATGTAACCACAGAGGAGTCTTGGGAAAGGAGGAGGAGGAGGAGGGGAGGGGGCACAAACAGGACTCAGGAAGATGACAGTCCTGACACATCATGGACAGCTTTTATCACACAGCGCAGACCTAAAACACAGCAGGAGGCAGTTTGAGAAAATCATTGACCTGAAGTCCTGATGTCACAGTAGCTTCCTCTGCAGCAGCTTCCTCTGCACAGAAAGAGGTGGGCTTAAAAAACGCTGGAAATGACAACGATTTTTACTATCAATTCGTGTTCTTTTGTTTCAGATGACAAGGGTTTAGACTCAATATTACATGAAAGCTTTGTTTATTTGCCAAAAAAATTAGTATTTTGTAAGATCACTTTGCAGGAACTGTTTATGAAATTCCATTTTTCGCCCTGCATACAGTACAAAGAATATCTTTTTTTTTTTTTCAATGACTTTCTACTGAACGAGGGTCAAATATTTTAAAGGTTTTCAATGCATGCTCAGATGAGTTTGTGAATTTGGCTTTAAGGATAAAATAAGCTGAATCTGTCTGTCTTTTATAAAAAAACGCAGGTATACAGTACTGTACGACCAAAACAACAAAATTCCCTTCAGATAACAGATGAACTTGTCACTCATTCATTATTTCACAGTTTTGAGCATGCATAATATTTTCCGCTCTTACTTTGTCTTTGTTGTCGGAGCTTTTATTAGTACAGAAGGTCCTCAGCGGCCTCTTATTCTGATCATTAAATCGTTAAAGACACGTGTTTTTATTACAGCGGCCACAAATACTATACGGAGGAGGAGGTGGATGGGTGCAGAGTCGGGCAAAAGAACAACATGTTAAGTCTATAAAGAGTCTTCAATAAAACAAAAAACAACACTAACATTTACAAGTTAAAGGTAGTATGGGAAGTGTTTTACTCTGCCGGTGCAAGTTTTAAAGCACTATGTTTTCCAACTGTGAGCCGGTTTTTACGAGGGTCTGTGGTAGCTCTTTGTTTGCAGTTCTTTCATTCACAGCGACATTTTATCATGAGAACTCCTGTTTTATGGCTGCAAGAGAGTCGGGAAACAGCAGGAACACACATACACAAGGACAATGCTTTTGTCACTCGCCTTTGGAATGTAGCAAGCCATTACTATGCAAATGAGCAAACATCTACCCGTTACTACACTGCTTATGTTTACGTAAGTTAAGATAAAGGATACGGCGCTAAGGGAGAGTAAAAACATACAGACGAGACAAAGTTCATAGAAAATCATCCAGTTAAACTGTAACGTCTTGAATGTGGTCTGATTTTCCGTTTTTTTTTTATTTGCCAACATGCAGTTATCTCACCCCCGTGTCTTTTCTATATATTACATCCTCGTTCTAACCGAGGGCTCTGCGTAGTTTCCTCTTATCTTAATCTTTTCTACAGATGAATGCAGTTCAGAAGTAGTTTAGGAATGAAGTGTTTAATATCTACTTGTTCCCAAAACTGCAATCAAATTCGCAATCACATTCAGCCAGCTCCAACTTCCTGGGCCACTTGTTTCTGTGTCACATCCCAAAGTGACACTCTAGCCACACTCAGAAATTTAATTTACAATGAAATGTAAAGAATATATTAGCCTCTATTCATGCAATGACCTTCAGAATCGTCTGCCTACACTTTTCCGAGAGTATAACATTGAAAAACTTTAAATCGTGTTTAAAATACAATCAGCGCGCTTTGGTTTCTACTTTACATGTAGTTATGACTGTCCTTGTGTTAAAGTGTCTTATTTGCGTTTATCTGCTTTTTTGTGTAGTATTACTATCCTGGTTTCACTTTATTTGCCTTTTTTTTTAGTTGCCCATATACAGAAATGCCTCTTTATTTGCTCCGCCTATATGAATTAAACTTTACATACATACAGTTGTGCTCATAAGTTTACATACCCTAGCAGAATATATGATTTTTTGGCCATTTTTTCAGAGAATATGAATGATAACGTTGTCATTATGATTTAAAAAGAGCAAACACATTTAAAGTCTTTTTCAAAAAATATATTCCAAGGCACACTGTAGGATTTGTGTGAAAATAAAACGCCATTATTTATCCATGGCAAGCCTTTAAAATGCAGGCAATATGTTGCAACCTCTGCTCTCCATCAGGGCTATTTTTTTTCACCAGTGAGTTACACACATGCACACAATCACTTTAATGAACTGGAGGGAGGTGTGAGGAGGGAGAAAAAAATAAAACAAAATAAACCAATCAGTCCATAAAATAAGTGTAAAAAAATTACAAAAATAAAAAATGTACCAAAAAAAATATTATATAAAATAAAAAAAACCCACATTTGTTTGAAACCACTAACCATCAGTGACATAAAAGTTTTTATATGATGAAAAATGACCAAAACAAATCACAAATTCTGCTAGGGTATGTAAACTTATGAGCACAACTATACATTCCCTCTTATGATGGTGTTGACGCAGCACATAGCCATAGCCGATACAGTTTATTCAGATTATTCAAGCTCAAGCTCAGAGATATTTAGCAGGACTCCACCTGGATTCAATTAAACCGATTAGAATTCACAATACATGCTTTAGGTCACATCCACGTCTTGAAAATGTCACGAGATAGGCCCGACTGTTTCTGCCTTTGTTATCTCTGTGGGAAAATGCATTATTCTGTGTTGTGGAAGACAAGGAAAGCACTTGTCATTCACACATTTCTGCTTTAAGAAATCAAGCGCTCTATGTACAAGGGCCTCTAACCCGATGGATCCAAAGGATGCTGGGATAGCCTCCAGCCTCATGCTCTCTTACACATAATCAATGTTTACAGAAAATGGATGGATGGAGCAGTTCGCAGCCCTTGATAGTGGGTGGTGGCTATAACAGGAGAATACTGTACAGTACATTATCTAAGAGAGAAACATATATGGAGTCCTAGGTTTTGTGGCAAGTAGGGAGCACTTTGGCTGGATTGGCTCTTTTGTCCTCCAGGATTAAAGCCTTTTATTAGCTCAGCCTGACAGTTTAATAACATTATTAGTCACAAGTTCTTTCCAGTCAGGTTAAAGCTTCCTTAAAAAAAAAATTTAAAAAAAGCTGTAGCATTTAGATAATTAACAACTTAGAGATGTATAAGGAATTTAATAACATTTCTTTTGTGGCAGGCAAAATATGTTTTATAAGGTTTTCTTCCTATTTAAAGAAAAACACAGAGGAATAAGAGGAAAAACTGGGCCAGAAAACATGCAAAAAAAAAAAAAAAAAACAACCTGACAACCCATCTAGAGCACTATAATGAAAGCTCACTTTGAAATACAGTAGTTTTTTTTTCACGAAATTGTTTTATCACAGCAGCTTGTGCTGTCCAATCCAATCCAATAAAAATGAACCAGAATAAAAAAAAACGAATAAAACTGAACAGCTTAACCCCTGTCTTTGTAGTCTCATACCATCCTAATGTTCTCACAAGCCTGGGGAGGAATACAATTACAGTATCAACAACAGTGGAGGCTTCATGAGGGTGTCAATGAACTATTCTGTTTCTTCTACTTTTAGCCAGCATATACGCTTTGTCTCGTGTTTTTGCTCCTCCTTTCGCTTTCAATTGAAGCTCACAAAGCCTGATGAGGAGGACCACTTGACACCAAACAAACAAACAAACAGTCCCATGTACGCGGAGATTCTTTGTCTGTGTGTGCCTTTGTGCTTTTTACAGCCTGTGAAACAAGATGTAAGTAAATAAGCGGAATATGAGACTACACCAGAGACAGCTTCCAAACCCAGAGACATGTTTTTTTTTCAATCTGCAGTTTTGGTGAAGCTTCCTGAGCTTGTTATAATCCCTTCTTTCTGGACTTAATCAAAGTGATCAATAGTCTTTAAAAGAAAAAAATGAATTGAAATTGAAATGTAAATGACTTTTTTATTTCGTCATGGGGATTTGATGCTTGTTACTTTGTTTTACAGCTGCAGTGTTAATCTTAAATGTGAGGGTGTTACCTTATGATCACAAATCAACAAGAAACAAAAAAAAGAACAAAGAAAATACACATTTCATATTTATGCAGTAAAATGTACTGCTCCATTAAGTTCCAAAAGATCTTTTTTGCTTTGTTTTGTTTAATATGCATTCTATTAGCTCTGACTTAGTTAAAATATAGTGCTACACAAGTAAGCATAGGCACAGCAGCAGAAAAGGTGTTATTTATATTTCTATATAATAAAATAGCCTACATATTTTTTCATCTGTATGGGACTGCTGGAAACTACCGTTCCATTATCAACCTTGCACACTGGTCTACACAACTCACACAAAACACAATGATTTTTTTGTGTTCTTAGTGTGAATGGCTGCAGTAAAAAAAAAAAAAATCTATTAATGTAGCTTACAGTCAATAGCAAAAGGCGCTTTTGTATCAAATAGGACTCTGGACACCCTGAAGGCAGCTACCCAAATGGAGCTCCCCCGAGACCTTCATACCTTCAAGGGCTTTTTTTTTTTTCCTGTCAATAGTAATGCTGAGGTGACGTAACAGCCACATGGAGGTTGGCATGCAGGATTAATTAATAAAATAAATAAAATATGATATCATGATGAAATATTTATATAATAAAGCCTGGACCGTTTCTTCATGCTTTGCTCCATTTTTCAAGGCTCACACGAAGAGTTGTTGTTTATACTGTTTCCCCAGTGTTTATAAATGGTGGTTTCCATCGCTGTTCTCCACATACACTGACATCTGAACCAGCCTCGTGGCACATTGCCGGTTGCTCAGGTTCAGTGTGTCATAGGGCTGCTTCCCTCTGAGCTCGGTTTCTTCACTTCAGCTGTGCGGTGAGTTCATTGTGTCCGTGAACACAGACTTTTTAATCAGGAGCTACCGTGACGAAGCTCACGGTGAGACCACACAGTGCATTCTCTGGTTCGAGCATCTCCTCTCCACTACTCCTTTTCCCTTGTCCATTTTTTTTACATTCAACAAAGTCTTGCTGGCGAAGGCTTGCTTACCTCAGGTTAGCCACCGAACGCTAATTAGATAGCTGGCGAGATGCTGTAGGATCAAACAAAATGCCTCTTATCTGATTTCAGTCAAAACGGTCTACGTCTTTCTGAACTTGCTTTGATGACTAGCGATCCACTGGATCTGCAAACACAACACACCGGGTCTGGAGTGCTGTAATTGGAGGAGCTGTCAAGCCAACCAAGAGGAAGGCTGAAGTTGTCTTCAAACAACAATTTAGCAGCTCTCTTCCAGACAGATGCAGCTGAACACCTGTCAGAGGAAAACTGTTCATCTGATGCGAATGCTTTCTGCACTGTGTTAAAAGCTGCTGCTTTTCACATGCACACCAATTTAGTATGTGCTGTTGCCTCCAGTTATGGACAAGGAGGTGATAGCTAACTGTTCTGCCTGTCTTATATCACAACCATGCAGACACTGTATTAAAACACTGACTCCCTGTCCCTTCTACATGATTATACACACTCAAAGTGATGGGGGTCCCAGTTTCTGTTTGAATCAGCACATTCTCTGGGAAAATGTAGACAGGAAGTGAGATTTCCATGGAAATAATGATCAAAAACACACATACACACGTTTACTACAGCCACACTGGTGCTTCTTAATCCCCTTAATGTACCTCAATATGCATTGGGACTCTCAACAATCAGTGTTATCATCTCCTAAACACACACACATGCATGCAGACCACAAAGACCATTGTCAGGGCAGTTGTCGGACGTCAACGTAAATTAGCATACAGAGCAGTTTCAGGGCTTCATTAGCATCTAGAGCTTCTATAATTAAATGTGTGTGCTCTGTCAGATGTCATCATGTACTGGCTGTTTTTAATACTCGCTGCTTTAAAAGGACTACCAACTACAACTGATATTTGACAACAGTAATTGCAGTGTCTTTGGATTTGTGGTTGATAAACAGAACACTCTAAACACTGCAAGACAACTTCAGGACTAATTTGATTCACTTACTCTCTGTCCGAATAGAGGGAAAACTCAAAAAAAAAAAAGATCTATTGGTTTTAATTTGGATTGACTGCATCTCCTCACGCAAATGATATTTTTGGTTATCAAGTGCTTCTTAATCTTACGGAAACATCATAATCAGCAATCACTACATCCTCTACACAACGATAAAAGAACACTGTAATGAAAGAAAACAGTGTTGAAGAGCTAAAGTACAAAGCCACGGGTAATCACATGCTAATGAAAGCTTTAAAATGATCCCATATTTATCAGATTGAAGATGTAAGCCCTCAACATGTCTCTGAACCCATGTGAACAGGCACCAAAAAATAATCCCAGGTTTTTGTAAGGCATTTATCAGCTGTATTGTGTAACCCTCTTCCCCTCTCTGGTGCCTCTGTCGTCTGAAATCTGACAGCTTCTAGACTTCCAAGCTGTGATTGAGGACACCAGATCAAACCCCTGCGTCATCTCTTCCTGTCTTCATATTAATAAATGACACTATCTTAAGCTCATATCTAATCACATGTGAGAACTTTCCATCTTTTCTAACATCACATCAATAAAAACGTCCCATCTTTGGTGTGTTCAGCGTCTTCTACAGAGTAGAGTGAATGAAACTTAACCCTCAAACAGTTCCAACAAAGGCTGCACTACTACTGACTTGGGTTCAGCAATGAAACTTATAATGTAATTATAGATAAAGATCTGGAGGAAATTAAGAGACCACTCCAAATTTCCAGTCCTGAACCTCATTTCAAACCTTTGAAATGTGATCAAGAGGAAAATGGATGAAAGCTGTAAATGAAAATCAAGGTTATCCGCTAATTTTGATTTCTCAACCTTTAAGTAAAAAGTCAGTTTTTTTCTTTTTTAAAGAAATGAATATTTTTTTTTTTTTGTCTTATTTGAGATCTGAAGGCACTGAGACATAACTTACTTTCTGCAATGAAATCTTCTTAAATAATAAAAAAAAAAAATGGATAAATGGAATCTGGTTTACATGTTAGTCAGTAATATTACGAGCAATATCAGCTGATGCAGGCCTCAGTTTAATAAACACATTAAACTTGTATCTGAGCTCTAATTTGAAATGCCACACTCAAATTTGTTGTTTTATTCAGGCTTTTCTGGTCATCTCAAGAGCATTGCTAAACTTAGATCCATCCTGAGTTTCAGCAATACAGAGGATTACATGCTTTTATCTCTTCTTGCCTTAACTGCTGCAGTGCCCCGCTTGTTTGCCGTAACCAAAAAGAGAACGCCTCCAGTGTGGTGAGAGTGCTGAAGCAAGACTTTTACCTATAACAAAGACAGAGAGAGAGGGCAAATAACCTACTCTCTTCACTGATGGCTTTACTTATCTTCTTCTTTTTTCAGTGATTATGTGCAAATGTTTCCCTGTCCTAGCCCCAGGGTTATCTCTCTGAACTTCTGACTGCTTAACAGACCACATACTGCATGACTGACCTGACTTTGCCCAGGCTAAAGACTAAAGGTTACAGAGTTTCATGGCTCTCTGGTTTTAGAACAATCCAGTGCCTGCTTTCTGTAAATCTCTATGTATATTTTCTGTGTGCTATCTCATATCTTATACTATAAATAACCCATATTTATGTCACGTCACATGCATTCGTCATGTATTAAAAAAAAAAAAAAAGTGTTACAGATATGTAAATAACAGAATTATCCCTCAGTTAATCTGTGTCCAAAGGAAAGATTGTTGTTATTGTAATATTTATCTAGCTTTGGATTCATTTTACATGCTTTTTTTTATATTCTTGAATGACTCCTTTGTAAGATTAAGCGATTACAAGGTAGGAATAGGCAACATGTTTAAAAAAAAAAAAAAAAAAAGAAGGAAAAAAAAAACTTCAGTGGTCTTCAGTCTTATGGGGACCTCTGTCTGCATGAACTCAAACCACAGTTCAACAGTATTTTCAATGAATAAAACAACACACCATTTACCTACAATACCCATCAATTACAAGAGCAAAAAGTAATTGTTTTTTGTATGTAAATAAAAGCATTAATAATTGCCTATGATAAAGACCACAATTATTTTTTTTCAATTACGAAACATGTTTCATTTACATTTTTCCTTGAGCAAGAGATGCACTGACCTATGTTTTATTTATTAGGGACTTTTCACTGTTCAAAAAGCACAAACTTGATTAATTTAATTACTTCAATTGTACTCTCCAGTCCCAATCACATGTCAGTAATAATTGTTCTGTTGTGACTGAGAGACATGTTGCCCCTTAAACCAATCATCGTTTGCTGTCTTTAACAATACGTGTGATTCCATCAACAAGGTGGTGCTACCGAGCCACTTCCGGAGACGACTAAAGCGGTGCAGAAAGTGAAATATGAGTTGTCCTGTGATCTACAAGTCTGACAGTTCTTAAGTTCCATGAAGAGGAGAGTATGGAGAACTCGAGATAAAAAAAAAAAAAAAAAAAATATGGCAGTTGTCAGACAGTGATTTAGCACTGAACAGATTTAACTTCAAGAATCTGGTGGAGCAGACTTTTATTTCCTTTATGTCCGTGGAGCTTAAGGTGAAAGCACACCTCAGTCACCAACCATAAAATCCAACAAGCACCACCAGTGACAAGGTATGATTAGTCACATTTAAGGTTAGGGTTAGGACCACCCTGGGATTTGTTTCCTGTCTGAGAAACAAGTATTGCCTTGAAGCCTGAACTCACTGAAACAAAGACACCTATTGTACTTCTAAGAGTTGACTATTATGGCCACAAACAATACATCCTGGTACTTGCAGGCACTATGGGAGAGGCAATCTATGTCAGTGTCAATGTCACCCAAGAGACTGTGCTCTTTAATGCTCTACACAGACCACCAGCACTGTCTGAATGTCATCATATCGAGCATGAAAATCGAATGCAAACAGCACAACCCAGACTGAAGACTCATAAATACAACGTATGCTTCATCCACTGGTGTTTCCTACGTTTAATTTCACTTTGTAGAACTGGTTTGCACTGGTTACTGCGAGCCAACATGGTGTACTGGTAAAAGAGGATTATAGCAATAACACATAACCCAATTCTCCTGGTTTTGAAATTAAATAAAATACTGCCCAGAGGATTTGAACCATGATTAATTTATGAGTCTTTAGTCGGGCTAATGGATAGAATAAACTCATTATGTAGCCTACCTACCAGCCAGCAGTCGACTTTTGGCTTTCACTCTGTGAAAAATTCAAGTGCCCGGTTTGCTGTTGGATGGGCTGTTCAGCTGTATGGAGGTCACATCTGAGTCAGTGAGCAATGTCTAATGTGATGACTGACTCAGACCACGTAATAGGGGTGATTGATGCCGGTGTTAAGTAGATTTCTGAAGCCCATGCATGTATGTGGGGAAATCCCAGGATTCTTCGTGTCACAATGCACTTAAATGGGTAACATATCGTACAAAGAAGTTGCAAAAATATGTATTAGTGGATATGCACAGCCGTGATCAGTGTTTTTGTGTTTTGTGCAGTGACAGAAATCCTGCTTAAAAGCCTCTGTTTCAGCCCAACCTGGACAATTCATTAGTATTTCACCACAGAGAGTCTGGTGATGACTAAATGCTGCTTTTAGTGGCTGCTTAGAGTAAGAAACATGAACAGCCGGACCCAAAACAAGCAACCACAGAAAACTGCCCAGTCCGAGATGCAAAATAATGAACAGCAGCATCCAACAACCAGCAGCTATTGCAATTCAAGACAGATGAGCAGCAATAAATGGGAACTGTCTACAACTACATGCATATTCTGACTTTTAGATGCACTAGTTTTTTTTTTTTTTGATGGAGAGCGGCCAAGATGGAGTCAGGGGGGAAAAAAAGAGAGAGAGAGAGAAAAAGAGAGACAGGGAGGGAGTGAGGTCTAGTTAAGAAAGACAAGAAAATCAGTCGGAACGCATCAGCATCACTCTATGGTCCTACAGTGTCTCTAAAGGTCTCCCTGCCCTTCTCTCACTGTCTGACTGAAGCAGAACAATCACTCGATTTATTTTTTCATTCATTTTTCACAGACTGAGTTCTAACATTCCATCCTCCAAAACAGATGGAACCTATTAACATCTTACTATTTAAATACGTACACTATCTCGCATGCACAAACACATACAAAACAAACCTTTAAATACATAATAATAATAAGAAAAAGTCAGAATAAAAGCCAATAAAAGTTAATTCTGCATATGTCCCCCTTAAACGAACAGCAGGTATCCTCTTAAAGCTCCGTTGTGCCACAGTGTCCAAATATCAAGTCCAACTGTATCACCACAAAATATTAAATAAAAAAACAAATATATATAATCTCAGTCACTCATTTTTGCTAAAACATTCAATATAACAACTTAAATTGAACTTTACACAGAAAAACCATAAAATGGAGTGACGCTGCGGTGCGCGAGACTCCATCCTCTACTGTGAACGGAATGGAAAAAAAAAAAAGCCAAAAAAATAACTCTCAATTCCTACATGGAGACAGCTTTCCTTACACTTAACTATTTCTAGCAGCTTTTTTTTTTCTTTTTTAATTTTCTTTTTCTTTTTTTTTTTTTTTTTACCCCATCCTTAACAACCAGCCAAACTCAGCGCTCGCGTGCCTTCCGCTCCACACCGTGCCAGTTTCAGGTGACTCAATAAAAACTACATACGCACGAAATAAAACAGCTTCTAAACCATTAACATCGCTCACAACGTACTTTTAGACACATACGGAGACATGGACATTAATTTAAGGTGGTCTGGGGAGGTGGGTGGGTGGTGGGGGGGTAATAGGAGCCACTTACCGACGCGCCGCTGATGGAGCTTTCACGCGGACAACCAATGGTGAATCCGGCGGAGACTCACTGCCGCTCTCTCCGCCCGTCTGTCCCCGGTTCTCCCCGTCCTCTCTCTGCCTCTGCCTCGCTCCTCTCTCTCTCTCTCTCTCTCTCTCTCTCTCTCTCCTCTTCAGCCTCTACCTCTCTCTACCACCCTCCACCCCTCCTAGCCCACCCCCCTTTTCACCAAATCAACAATTTGAGGAGTTGAAATGGCTGCTGATTGGTCATTACTGTGCCGTCGGCGATTAAAAAAAAAAAAAAAAAAAAAAAAGGACACGTGCACGCGCCCACACGCACGCTCCATCCACTCAAGCTCCACCCAACAGGCACATTTCAATCAGCCCCTTATTTAAAGCCAATTTACTGCTTTTTTAATAAAAGGAGAATACTGGGTTATTTCTGAACCTTTCATTTGAAAGAATACAGGAAATGGAGCATATGTTGTTACTGATTATGGTTTAAATATAACCCAAACTTGGCAAATCAAAGCCATATGGATTGTTTGGGTTTTTTTGCACTGGAAACTTGAAAGATTCAAGAAGTTTATTGTCATTTCAAAGCATGTTAAAACATGAGGTCAATTTGTTACTCTGATCCCAGGGAACTACAAAAATCTAAATCTTACCAAGTGTGTTTTTTCTAATTTCTCGTCAAAATATCTCATCACACTTAAAATAAGACAGAATCACCTAAAGAGTAACTTTTCAGTGAGATATAAATGACTTATCTTTAGACAACAGATCTGGAAAATCTTATTTTGAGAAATCTTGCCAAGATAATTTTCATTTATTCCATTGGCAGATCTATTCATTTATTTATTTATTTATTTATGTATTTGCATAAATCAAGATTTTTTTCTTATCGCTTAATTCAAGCAAAAAGAAGATCTGCCAATGGAAGAAGTGAAAATTCTTGATTTTCCCGATCTATTGTCTAAAAATAAGTTCTTATTTGTCACTGAAACATTACTCTTTAGGTGATGATGTCTTATTTTAAGTATGATGAGATATTTTAACTAGAAATGAGAAAAAATACACTTAGTAAGATTTAGACTTTTTCTAGTGTAAGTATCAAATACAACATGCATATATAAGCTAAGTAAGTAATAAAAATATTGATATCCCATAGTATAAAAATATAAACACTCGTTAGTGTAAGGTAAAAATGCAAATAAATAAAATGACACCCCAGCAACATCCGACATCCTGTAACACTGCAGTTGTGTGCGGTTAAGAGTTAAAGTGATGACCAACGTTCAGGTGTAAGTTGCAGCTTTTTCTCTTTTTTTTTCCTATAGAACAATTTTCAGAGTTTTTCCCTCAGCAGTGACTGACAGGTGTTATAGTTAAGGAGTTATATGTAGTGTCGATAAACTAGATTATGAACAGTAGGGGAAGTCTTACCACAGTTTTTCCACAGACTGTATCACTCACTGAATAAACGATGAAACTCATTGTTGACACACATCTGTTTTATGGTATAATTTCTTTTCCCTTCAAAATAAAACTCAGCTGGTTTATGTTTACAGTCAATCAAAATAACACAGTGTCTTATATTCATGTGCTGATAGTTTACATTATAGCTCTGTTAGCTTATTTATTTAGACAAACAACCATAGTAAAAATCTAAATTGAGCTCAGTTTTTCTGTACGGTTTGTGTTTACAATAGCAACACTAGTCATGGAAGGCAAACATTGTGGGCCCTTCAAAAAAAAAAAAAAGGGGGGGGTTATGAACGTACTGTAACAACAGGAGGTATAGGGGTGTGTTTCATAAGTGTCGTGAAAACTGCAACAGGCGTGAAAAC
>JAPTYQ010000010.1:8009692-8023409 GCA_029814465.1 Ostorhinchus cyanosoma
AAAAAAAAAAAAACACACACAAAAAAAAAAAAAAACTACAGCTGGCATCGAAGCTAAAGTCAAATAACAAATAGAATGTTTATTAAATATCAGCTGAACCCATAATCGACCAAAATCATCTACTGGTGTGAATGTTTAAGCCTTTCATGCATGAATTATGAAAAAAATAAATAAATAAATAAAAGGGATCTAGTTTTTTTTGTTTGTTTTTTTAGATTACTTCTATTCCTCACAATTAGGCTAAAGTTGAAATGTTTTTTAATTAAAAAAAAAAATTAATAATATGTATATATGGTTTTCTTAAGATATTTAACCTCCTGAGACTCAGGAAAGAATCAGTTTTGGATTTTTTTTTCTTTTTCTGTTAAATAATTACCTATAATGGAAACAACAACAAAAAAAAAAAAACTACAGCTGGCATCGAAGCTAAAGTCAAATAACAAATAGAATGTTTATTAAATACCAGCTGAACCCATAATCGACCAAAATCATCTACTAGTGTGAATGTTTAAGCCTTTCATGCATGAATTATGAAAAAAAAAATAAAATAAAAAGGATCTAGATTTTATTTATTTTTTTAGATTGCTTCTATTCCTCACAATTAGGCGAGTTAGACAAGTTGAAATGTTTTTTAATTTAAAAAAAATGTATTTATGGATATAAGAATATAAAAAAAAATAAGATATTTAACCTCCTGAGACTCAGGAAAGAATCAGTTTTGGATTTTTTTTTTTCTTTTTCTGTTAGTTTGTCATCTTTTTATGGTCATCAGATATGACCCATTTGGACGTTCAGAGGCTATGTGGTTACCATGGAAACACCATAATTTTCTATAACATTAATTCACCAGTAAAACCCATGGAGTTGGATCAATGACAGTGGACGCAGACACTTGTTTTTGTTCAGTTATTAATATCTTTGCATGTTCAGTGAATTAAAATATAGGAAAATACCTGATTTTATATATAAATAAATGGTAATAAATCGCTTAACTAAGGTTAAATATAGAGGAAAAAATCGATTTTGGGAAGTGACACAAAAGTAACACTGGGTCTTTATGGGTAATGGCACTAATATAATATAATATATAATATAAATAATGAAGTGAATCACTGTAGAGGATTTGAATGGAATTATTTCAGCCTGAAATAAAACAGTACGTACTGTAAGAAACAAAAAAAAGAATCAGAAAGGACACTTTAAAAACATCAGAGGCACTTCATGACTATTAAAGCAGCTCGACGTGATATTTTAAATGTAATGTTTCACTGGGTTAGAGTGAATAAATGCGGTTGCTTGCAGCGATTTTATCAGCTCTTATACTCAACTTAGAATTCCTCAGTATTTTTTTTTTTTTTTTTTTTTTATGAAACTGTAGTTATTGGTTGATTGGGTCAACAAAGTTCTGGACTTTAACAAAGGAAGCCGCTATTTGTCTCCCGTTTTCAAACCCAAAGTAAATGTTAGTTAATTAAAATAAAGTCATTAAAGTAAATGTTGGGAAATGAGTTCCTGTACGCCTATGGCTGCAGAATACTTACTGATTAAAGTGTGCATACAAAGCAAAGTGCTCTTTGAGTTTTGCGTTTTAGAAGTCTACACTTTGGATGTGCCAGACACTGAGGGGACAACTGCGAAAAGACACTGGAGTGTTTTTTTTTTAAGCTGTATTTATTGGTGGTTAGTTTAGGTCCGTTGGGAAATGAGATTCTGTATACATCTGAAGAATTAGGAAGTGATTAAAGCGTGGACACGAAGATACAAAAACAGAACTTTGTTGTATTGATGTTATAGTTTGAGTGATGTTTGCACTGGATTTGACACTGATTCCAACAAAAATGCATGAAACATCAAAACAGTGCTTTGCTAACAGTGTTCCGTAACCTTTTCATGCATAAATTATACATGCTGAGTGTTTTTATTCCTCTTTAGACATGAAAATATTATGCATTTCAAATTTTTTTTACCGACCTATTTTTCACGGAGTTAAGAAATTTGCAATTGATTTACACTTTTTTTATTTATTTTTTTATTGATTTATTCCAAATATGGTATAATACAAGCTTCCAGACTACCACCAGTCAACTTCCTCACACAACACAGTATTGAAATAGAAAAAGAAAATGAAGGAAGCATGCGATACTAATACACATACAGACAGACAGTGGCTAATTCGGAAGTAATTAATTGTGAATTTCTTCCAGTATAATATAATATCTAGAATTTTTTAAACAATTATATTAATCCTTAAATGTTACTTGATGTTGAGTATTTTTTATTATCTTCAGGGGTGTTCTGATATCGAGGGATTTACAAGAAGATATACCTGGGATGTTTGGGATTTTTGACTTCCTGTCGGCCATCTTGGTTATGAGTAAAAAAAGATTAAAAAAAACAAAAAAAAAAACACGATGGGCCAAATGGGGTCAGTGTATGAGATGATGCACAAGTAGTTCCATGTGAATATACAAGTAATAAAATACATAATAAATAAATAAATGAATAAATAAAAAAATAAAAGAATATACAAGTCAACAGCTTTGACCAGTATGCATGAAAGGGTTAACTTCTACATGTTGTTATTTTACAGCATGACTCTATACAACTGATATCTCATGAGGAAAAAAAAAAAATCGAGCTGCATTATTTATATTTCTAGCCCATACCTGTAATAGTGAAACCTAGGGCAGCCGTAGACCACAGGGTGTCAATTATTAGTCATTTCACAGCACAAGCCTCAGAATCAGAATCATGTTTATTGCCGTGTAAATAAACAGGGTTCACATAACGAGGAATTTGCTTCAGAGGTTTGGTGCATACATAAAACATGGAGTAGTTAAGAATCGTGCCGTAAAAAAAAAAAAAAAAAAAAAAAAAATACAACGAAATAAATAAATAATAAAAAATAAAAATAATACAGTGGACTATTAAATTTTCCAAAATGTACAATATGGACAAAACTAATGGACCAAAAATGTTGCAAAATGTAAATGTATGTGACCACTAGAGGGAGTTATGAGTCACTCTACAGCGATAAAAACTAGAAATAATGTTGAATTTTAGTGCATCGACAAATTTTATATCGAATTTATTTATTTAGTATTTAGTTCTAATTTTTCCTTTTTTTTTATCTACTTAATTTAATTCATCCACTTTTATTTTTGCTATGTTTTCACATTTGGATTTTATGTGGATGCTATGTACCTCCTGATATCTTGTGGTGTATATATTTACATATGTATTCAACATGTTTATGACTATATGTGAGTTCGGAGGTGGGAATTTCTGTAAAAAAAAAAAAAAAAAAAAGGAGACGTTGTATGATGCTTCCATGTTATACTGTTGAAAATCCACAAATAAAATTACAAAAAAAAAAAAAAAAAAGTTGATATGTAAAAAATCATCTGATGCATGTGAAGGTTATAAGACACTGTTATTATTTTTATTATCATAATTGGACACAATTCACCTGATTCTTTTCAAATTTGACACATGTTTTTTAGAGGTACAGTGCTCAGTTTGATGGAAATATTTCTATTTATTTATTAATCTATTTATTTATTTATTTAATAAGTTTTTAACCTAGACAAATTCTCCACTTGATTTCTCAGACACTATTCACCTATTTTCAAATGTCACACATATGCTCTTTACATGTAACTCTCTAACAATTTTTTCATTTTTATTTATTTATTTATTTTTTGTGATGTTTTGAAAAGATTGAAAGTTACAACTCAAAATAAATCCCTGGGTTTGCAACGTATCATTGAGCAAAAGCGGCCAAGCGTTGTTATATTATTAAATTCTTATTTTTTTTCCACATGTTTTGACTCTTTGACAGTGTTGTTTGAAAGAGAGAACTTGATGCTTGAAGTGCGTAAACAGTTTATTCATGCGTGTTACAGTCTGTGTACAGATGTAACATTGACCCTTTAACCCCTGACGAGTCTGTGGTGAGCGTTCTGAATGTATGATTTATATAAATATTCAGAAAAAAATTCAAACATTGGCTCAATAGGAAAAAATGTCTAAATGTGCTGATAGAATAGACCTTGTTCTTTCCACGGACATCTGAGCATGCTCAGTGCAGCCCCCACCGCCTGTGGAATGGGAGGGGTTAAAACTCAGAGCAGTGAATGAGACTGACTCACTGTATTTTTCTTCTATTTCTTCTTTTTGCAGCATTTCCTTGTGTTTTTTGGGGTTTTTTTTTTTTTGCTTTTACTGTGGTTTTACTCAGTTTTAACCATGTAAGTGCTTTTTGCAATTTAATCAGGTGGATTAATTTAGAAAAAAATAAAAAAAGACAGTTTGCCTTTTTTTCTTCTATTTCTTCTTTTTGCAGCATTTTCCTTGTGTTGTTTTTTGTTTGTTTGTTTGTTTTGCTTTTACTGTGATTTTACTCAGTTTTAACCATGTAAGTGCTGTTTGGAATTTAATCAGGTGGATTAATTTAGAAAAAAAAAAAAAAAAAAAGCCCCAAAACAAAAACTACTGGGCTAAAATTCTAATCCTTGTTACTGTTCAGTGTGTTTCCAGTTCACAGTTCATGTTCAACATCTTAAACCTCTTACTGATGTACATTCTAAGTGCCTTATTGAGTCAAAACCTGTCAAACCTTAATTCCTTTCTTTGTCTTTTTCTGTTTTTCCACCTGTTTTGACCATAAAACACACAGTAAATCACCTTTTTTGGCTCGTAACTCCATTTTAACATCCCAGACATTCAAAATGGAGCTTGCTAAAATTAATTTGCGTTTGATCATGTGATAGTTTGCTCTACTATGTTGCAAATAAATGTTAATTTTAGTTGGTAGATACAGTATATTCTGGTTCATGACTGATAACAATTTGCAATATCAATGCTACATGCTAACAACGCTACATGCTAACAATGCTAACATTTAAGTCGAATATTATTTTATTTCTAAATTAGGAATTTTTGTTTATTATTTTGATGTGTGTTAATGTTGTAATTTACATATTTAATTAATTATTTAGTCGATTTAAAATCTGTATTCTTCTTGTCTTTCTTAACATTTTGGTTCCTACCTATTGTTTGTGGTACGACCTGTTTTGGCGTGACACGAGTTGTTGTGAGCTGACGTTTGGTGATGATTAGCACAGAAGATAGCGAAACATATCAACATTAAGAAGACTATTGTAATTAACCGCATTCCCCACAGTTCGGGTGAAACAAACAAGATTTAAAGGTTAAAAATATTGTACATCCATTTTCCTTTTACCGTTTTATTACGAGAATAGAATCATTTTTGTTTGCTAAAAAAAAAAAAAACACCTTCTTGTTTCTGTGAATTTGCTCAGAGGCACCAGAAGGATAACTTTCTTCTACAACAAAACAGTTTAAACTATGAAAAAAAAAAAAAAATGTAAATTTGGGGTTTTATCAAGAGATGATGCAGATAAATTAGAAGTGGATCACAGTGAGCAGCTGTACGGTGAGTTCTGTCTGGAGTCAAAAGGGAAAACAGTACTTCATTATCAGCACATTTCTGCAGCTTGGATGAAAGCGTTATCAGACACAGAGGTCGGCGGGGTCGGCGAGGGGAGGCCTGGGGTCTTTCTTTCACCTCTGACAGATGGACGGCCTACAGGCGGAGCATAAGAACCGCCCCCCGGTGCTGACAATGCACACGGCGTTTCCTTCCTATAGCTGAAGCATCGCTCTTCCTGCTTTTTTTTTTGTTTTTTTGTTTTTGCACATTCACAAACACAACATACACCTCAGAAATGTTGTTGTTTTTTTTGTTATGATTGACAGATCACATTCTAACAGGGATTTGAATGTCAACCTGTCAAACATCTCAATGCTGCAGACCCTTCCCGTGGACTCATCTGTGCATGTGTTCGGCTGGATTCTGTTTGTCAATAGATTCCATTCATTCGCTTCTATGTCCCTTTGGATTTTTCTTTTTTTTTTTTTAAGTGAGGGATTGACATTAATACAGTAGACACCAGTACTATTGAACCACAACTTCATTTTTATAAATATTAACAGTTTCTACTTCTTCCTACTCCTTTTCGTTCATGTAAATTTTGAGGTTTAGGATGTTGCAGTTTTATGCTATAATTTTATTTTTTTTAATCTTTTTTGACTATTATTATGTGTAATTCTGTTTTCTAATTGTCATTACATAATCGAAATAAAGAAAGGAAGAATAAATAAATAAATAAATTAGCATTAGGAGCCAAACTATGGAAAACGGTGCTGATAAATTGCTGTTGACATTTCCAGAACTCCATAAGAAGACGGTTTTATAATTACAAATTCAAGCGTCTGAGATGCTTGTCTGATGCGATGTTATCAGCTGCAATTACATAATTAGAGCCGATTGAGACAAAATGAAAATGAATGGGTGGCGTACAATGTAAAAGTGTTAAATCCGCCAAATAAAATGATGCAATAAGAATCCATCTGTCATTTCTACACCTGCTTCTACAGCTTTTATTTATTTGTGGGAAGTCGAACACTGGGGGAAAAAGATCAATAAATAAATAATAATAATAACAATAATACGCAAAATGGCCAACACACTAACACCTAAAATACAATCAAGAAAGTTTCCAGTCCACTTAAAATCTAGTGTACATGTGCTCAGACTGTGGGAGGAAACCCACACAGGTACAAACAGAACATACAAAGTGTAAACACTGAAGCTGCTGATAGATTTTTCCTTCTATTTAACCTTTTTTTTTTTTTTTAAGTAATTTAAAACCATCTATAATAATAATAATGATGATAATAATAATAGTAATAATAGTAACAATAGTAATAATAATAATAATGATGATGATAATAATAATAATAATAATAATAATGATGATGATAATAATAATAATAATAATGATAATAACAATAATAATAATAACAATAATAATAATAATAATAATAATAATAATAATGATAATAACAATAATAATAATGATAATAACAATAGTAATAATAATAATAATAATAATAATAATAATAATAATAGTAATACTACGACTACTACTACTATTACTACTACTACTACTACTAATAATAATAATAATAATAATAATAATTTTAGTTATAAAGGGTTTTCAAAGTGCTGTACACATAGTTCAAACTGATATTTAGATCATGTATATATTGAGCAAACAACTGAAAACACATAATAAACAATTTAAGACGAGATAAAACACATTAAAAACCAGATAAAACACATTAAGTTTCATACTGTATGTGGCACTGAATGACCTTAAAATGCTCCTACGCAAGAAAATAAACAAATAAATTCAATCATCAAGCACAATATGTGTCTTGTGTTTCGTTCTATTTTCAGTCCATTTTTTTCCCCCCACTAAACTCAATAATACAAACTCAATTTCCTTTATTTCATTGTCTCTTTCTAAATAAAACTAAACATACCAGGGGATTTTTTTTTTTTTTTAATATAATCCAAAACACATGAAACAGCTTTGTTAAAATAGCTCCCACACCATTAAAAATAATAATCTCCACAATGCTCTTTGTTGTACATGTATAATTTTATAAAGGCACCAAATGTTCCACTATTAAAATGGAAATAGCACCAAATAACCCTTAAACTATTAACCCTCAAAGAAAAGAACTACTTCTGTTTTGACCTCCGAATGAATTTTTTATCTACATCAAACCTTTATCACCATTTACTTTTTTTTAATCCTTTTGTATTTTCTAGTGAATATCAGACATTTTCCGTTATTAAATTCATGAGAATGTACATGTTCATAAAAGCTCAGAGGAAAATTAAGACCAAAAGAGAGAAAAGAAAAGCAAAGGACACATTTTCAACAAAATATATCAGCACAATTGAATATTAAAAAAAAATTTTCTACAGCTACTATTATGGTTCAAATACACAGGATTTTACTGGTGAATTAATGCGGCAAAAGACGTAACATTGGCCGTGAAAAGATGACAAACTGCATTTTACTTTTTATTAGTGATGTAGGATTTAGTCGTAGTGGTTCGTAGGTTATTTAATATTTTAGATCAATGTCTTTTTGGGTTTAAAAGTTTAGAAGACAGTTAATTTTTTTGTTTGTTTTGTTTTTTGTCATCACTCCAGACAGATTGTTTTTTTCTATTTCAGTCCAAAAAAGCACATCTTTAGTTTGTAAACGTTGCTGATCCGTGGATTAGACGCTGAAACTACAGTAAAAACTGATGGATTATAACAATTTGACTGTAAACAGAGCTTTTGAAGATGATTTTTTTTTTTTTTTTTTTTTTAGCACTTAGTTTCTTTATCCTCTTGAGACGCAGGAAAGTGAAAGTTTTAGCTTTTTTACATTAAAAATATATCTTGCGTTATGCAGTTTCTAATCAAGAGAATTGTTTAAAATAATTTGTATTTATTTACTTCTTTATTTGAATGGAATGGACGGTATTTTTTAAGTAAACCTGTAAACTTTTTCCCCTACAGAGGATAAAAATGCATTGCTGAGTTTCAGGAGGATATTTCTTTTTTTTCCCCTTTTTTCCCCTTGTTTCCGTTTTCTTCTATTTTTCAAGTTTTTTTTTTTTTTCAGGAGGATATTTCACACATAAAAACATCAGCTGTATCTCTTATGTTCTAAATGTTACAGTCACATTTTAGCCACGATGTTAATACATGAACTTTAATTTTAAAAAATTACAAAAAAATTTTGAACAAATTTTGTCTAAATGCCAATTATACATATTTTTACCCTCATCCCACATAGATAAACTATATATAGATATAAAAGCATGAAAAGACTAATGGATTAGTGATAAATAAGCTATCACTGAGGTTTAAAAAATTGAAAAAAAAAAAAGATTGTGATAAAAGTCAAACATGTACGCTACTTTAAAGAAATAAAAATGAGTTTGTAGAAAAACTCAAACCCTTCCTTTTTTTTTTTTTAATCTTTTTTGCAGATTCATTCAGTTGATCTGTGAAACTGAATCCGATTATTGAACAAACTTTGACATTTGACTGTTCATAGTTTTTATCCTAGTTTCTGTTTTCAGTGATTCATCTTATCTTTTTAACCCATAAAGACCTAGAGTTACTTTTATGTCAGTTTCAGAATAGTTATTTTTTTCTCTTTTTTCTTAAGTGAAATATCACCATTCTTTATAATATTATCATCAGTATTTTTACCATTTTTCAGTGAATTTTTCTATATTTAACTTACTGATCATGTAGATGCTCATTTAAACTCAGATTAAAGTTTAAAGATTAAAGCAGAGACAGAAAAAAACTGAAGAAAAATTGAGTATTTTTCAGCAAATATATCAATAATCGAACATAAAACAGTGAATGGTGAACGGTGAATCGACTTTGTAGAAGATGACGCCGTTTCCATGGTAACTCCCGAGCTTCTGAACGTCCCAATGGCTCATATCTGACGACCGTGAAAAGACGACAAACTGTATTTTTTTCACCAATTTAGATCAGTTGATGCTTTTTGGATTTTTTTTGGGTTCTTTATGGATTAAAATCTTGATTGAATTTAAGAGAATCATGTATTATAATTGGTGCTATATAAAAAAAAAAACCTCAAACGGAATCTTCTGACATCCTCACACTGTCTCGGAGTTGGTTTGTCGGTGTTTAAATTCAGGGATTACAAGTGCTTCTTCCTTTTCTTCTCAGTTCATCTTTCTTCTTCAAACACCAGGCTCTTCTTCTTTTTATCCTCCCAAACGATCTTGCTCTCGTTCTGCCCGTAAACTGCCTCTGCTCTGTATTTCCTTTGCATTAAGCCTTTATTTCCTAATTAAAGCCTTTGTTTTGTTGATGATGAAGCAGTTTCCACGGGACAAAAGGGATGTTTTGACTCTTTCTGCTGTCTCGGGTTGTTCCGTCCTTGCACTCATTATTGGATGTTAGCAAAGATCGTAAAAACTCTTTAAGTTGTGGCTCCTTTGGTTCAATTTTAACAGAACTTATTTAAGGGTATTTTCTCTTTGAGACACAAAGTGCAGTCCATAAGCACTTTTTTTTTTTTTTTTTTTTTTTTTTTTATAGCTCTGGCCGTGCACACAGCCCATAACACTCAGCTTTAATGTTCAAGGCATTCAAATCAATATCAGTACAGAAACGGAGGATCCTGTTGTATTCATTAACTAACTTGCTACTTTTTTGGGGGAAAAACAAACAGAACGATGAAAGAAGTAATTATTGTTAACACACATAAAAATCCAATTTAACACTTGATTACCGGTCGTTTTGAATAATAAATGACTGGAATATAAACAAGAAAGTCGATAAGAAACAGCAAAATGCCAAAAAAAACAGAGAAAATCTTGAATATAAAGTGGTCGGATATATGAAAAAACAAAGCATTAGAGGAAAGATGTCAAAGTTTTTTTTTTAGTTCAGGGGCCACATTGAGTTGAATATGATCTGAAGTAAAATAACAGCAAAAAAAAAAGTACAATTATATTATGAAAATGTCGACATCTATAAAGTTCCTTTAAAAATCTGAATAACACGAACAATACAGTAACTTAATAATAATAATAGTCATTATACAGACTAAATGTCATTGAAAATTGGTGTTTATTTACAAAATAGTATAGCAAACTATTACATAATCATAAATAAATACATTTTCGCAAAAAAAAAAAAAAATTGTGATGTTAAAATGGGGTCATGAGACAAAAAAAGGTTGGAACAATTGGGTTAAGACGACCTAATTTTTTGGACACATAACATTACTGAAGCTCTGACTGACTGAAACAACCTCATATTAGCCAAAAAAAAAAAAAAAAAAAAAGCAAAAATATTGACTTTCCTGGGTCTCAGGAGGATTTGTAATGGAATAACGACAGCTAATGCCAATCCTCTCCTTATACACGTGGTTTAATGTGTGTAATTTAAGCGTATATTTCGATATTTTTGCTCACATTCTTCCTCGTGCTGCTGTGGATTTATTGCATGTATAATCTGCTCTGGCTGTCACTGTTTTTCCTACATTTAAATCGAGTTAATTGGACTTTTTGCTTTGCACTTTTGCTTTGTTTTCCCTTTTTTTTTTTTTTTTTTTGCGTTTGTTTTTTATTTATTCTCATTGTTAATAAGGCATCGTGCTGTATTTTGACGAGGTATGTGCAATCTTTGAACCGTAGCTCATCAACTCAGGAGATATAGGCTTTGCTGTAAATTATGAGACCCCCTACCGCTGCTTATGGTCTAATTTTGGGTGCTGTGTTGATTTATCCATTGATGCATGCAGCGTGTGTTATAATTCTACGGTGGTAGTGTCATATTCCGTGTATTTACTGGATGTGTAGGACCTGAAACTCTACAGCTCTGACTCCTTGAGTTGTTTTCACGGTGTATTAAAGGAGTGATTTTTTATTTTTTATTTTTTTTGCATTTTAAAACCTTCCCCTGCGGTCTACATAAACTGTAAATTCTTCATTAATTCAACTCCACATGTCTATTTTCAACCCTATTTCTGAGTAATGACACCAGAAAGGTCATTTTGAGCGCTGGCCCTTTAAATCCAATTGAGCCACTTTAGGCCCCGCCCCCTCCAGGTTTTTTAGCTGTGCTGCTGTTTCCAGTTCAACCAATAACTGAACGTTTTAAGGTAATCGGCTCGAAGTTTGGACATATTTTTAGTTTTTACTCCAACCGCTGCTGCTGATAAACAATTATGTCGTGGAAATCTTAACTTTATATGTGCAAACTTTTTTTTTTACGTTGTTTAATTCAAGCAAAAAAAATAATAAAAACAAATCTGCTAATGGAACAAGTGGAAGTGATTTGAGTAAGATTTTTCTTTTTTTTTGCCTAAAAATAAGTTCTTATATCACACTGAAAAGTTCCTCTTTAGGTGATTCTGTCTTATTTTAAGTGTGATGAGATATTTTGACTTGAGATTTTTTTGCAGTGTATCGAGGGTAACTAAGCATAAGATTTAAGTGAGTAGTGTAGAAAAGAGTGAGAAAAAAGGCAATATTGAACTATTTGAAGATGCTAATTCAGGACTTGACAGTGGGCAAATGTATTTCTTTATACCGGCTTAGTAATAAAGAAATAAAACACAACAGATATCTGAAAAAGCAGCTCAGAAAATGTTTCATGACAGACTGATAATGGATTTTTTTTTTTTTTTTTCCTGTGCGTGCGTGGTCCAATCTTTCTTGGCATTCAGAAACTCATTAGATTTACATTTGAAACTTGTAAAATACAAGCTGTGAGATAAGCTCAAAGTAATATTCACCTTCAATGTTCTGACATTTTGGGGGAGGAAAAAAAAAAAAAAAAAAGTGCTGATGGAATTTACATGATGAGTGAAAGATTTGACAAAAAAAAAGAAACAGTAAAAAAAAAAAAGCAGTTTAAGTCGAATAAATGGAAAGAAAAACCTGCTTTTATTATAAATACGAGTAGAAACTATTTACTTACTGACATGGAAAACATAATTTAGACGTACATTTCCATTCTCCTGCTATATTATAACATGACGTACACTTGACATGAAGTATTCTAGCAATTGCTTTTTATATCTAAACCAAATATGACAAAAAATCATCACCGTGGATTGACAGATAATTCATCCATTAGACAGTTTGGATGAATTTCCTCAGACCCCACACTGCATGAACCACAGGTGGAAACAAAAATCCATTTATTCTGTTTACGTGACAAGAGCTCATGCTGCATCGAACTTTATATCTTTTTTTTTTTCACCTCTGGTTGTCTGATAACTCACAATGCAATGCAATAAATAAATAAATATGAGAGGAGATGACATTAAACTATGCATCTATCTGTACATATTTACAACCTGCATCTGTACGAAGTCACTGAGGAAACATTAGATTCAAAGATTTAAGATTCCAATGCGTTTATTGTCGATGTGTACGGTAAAGAAACTTTTTTTTTTTTTTTTTTGTACAATGAAAATCATACTTTGCGTCCATACTGAATGCCATAAGAGACGAGCATAAAAAAAAAAAATAAAAAATACAAACTACAAAGTGAAAGTGCAAGAATGTGAAGCGGTATAAACGCCTTTAATGGACTTTCTCATGTAAGAGCAATAGAAAATATCCATCTGCAAAGGTATTTCTTTTTCCCCTTTGTGTGTGCCATTATTTTTTTATTTTTATTCAGAATTATTATTTTTTTTCTTTTTCTTTTTCTTACACATTTTTTGTGTGCAATTAGTGTAGTTTGTCTCTTGAAAATTCATTTAAAAAAAAAAAAAAGTGAAAAAATATACGGGATAGTGGTGTGCGATTGTGCATATTTTGTCGGTGATCCTATACGGAGTAAAAACAGGGCCGTTATTGCCAATATCGATAGCGGTACGTTTCGATAATTAAGGTGGATGCATAATCCAATAGTTAAATCTCACTTAGTTTTCATGACTTTTAAGTGTTTTGTGATGTTTCCTTTTTTATTATGAAATGGTTGAAATTTAGGACAGAATTAGGACAAAGTTTTGAACTAAATAGAAAATACTTTATTATCAAAATAAGCAGAAGTGGCGAGTCCGGCGACCTCGCTATTGCGTTTTTGACGAAACCGCAGCAATTTGTACAAAAGAAAAACTGAAAGTAAAGTATCAACCTCATCACGGTAGTATCGATCTGATACCGATACCGACTTGGTATCGATACTATCAATATTTGGATCAATCCGCCCACCACTAATACAGGGTGTCCCAAAAAATTTACATAATTTGAGATGTTCATATCTGAG
>JAPTYQ010000010.1:8114128-8129304 GCA_029814465.1 Ostorhinchus cyanosoma
ATCATTATATTTGTCCAAACAAATGTACCTTTAGTTGTACCAGGCATTAAAATGAACAAGAAATTGAAGAAAACAAGCGTGGTCTAATATATATATATATATATATATATATGGTGGTCTAATATTTTGTTCACCAGATGCCTTACCAGTGACACTACAAGACTGTCATTAATGAGGAAGGAGGAAGAATTACCACTTTGTTAGGCGTGTTTGTTCAAAAATAACAATATTAGACCACTGAGACCCAATGTATCAAATATGATACAAAAGTGAAACTCATACATGGAAATTGATATTTGATATTGATATTTTTTTTGTTGTTCAGAAGGATCAATAAAGGCTCCAGTTTCAAAGAACTGGAATTTTCTGTCAATGATTTAATGGTCCACGTTTTACGGGGTTAAGATATGATATTTAGTCATGATATTTTCCATGCTTTTCTTGGTAATAACCAACATCTCTTCAGTTCTTACATCAATAGCTATGGCCTTGTACTGCCAAAAACAGTTCTTTTAGGGTTTCCATGTTTTTCTACGACTGTAAACATCAGTATTAATAATCAATATCATATTTTTCACAATATAAAACTACATTATGATATCTTTCATTATTGTTTTGTAGCCCAGATCCCTGAATTCAATGTCTCCCAATTCTTTTGTCCAAATACTGTATGACTTAGGCAATTATGCTATGATGCTAATGGTATTATCAGTGTAATATCAGTGATGTCATCCAGTTGCCTTCAGTGGTATTGCACTTGCATTCATGTTTAACACACCGGCTTCACGGTCCTTGTCCCTTGAGTCTGTCTAAAGGTCATTTAAAGAACAGCAGAGTTCTTCATTGGCTTCGTTCTGAGTCATAGAAGGCATAGCTTGTTTTTTTTACACCACAGTAATGCTGGCACCACTCAAAACCCACCGACAGGAACCCTGGAGATGTAATTTGCAGGTAAGTATCAGAGACATTGTAAGGGTTTTTGGGGTTGGTCAAAGAACACTTTCCCAGTAGACAATACAAGGTGCATGTGATGTCCTAGAGATACAATGACTGGAATTTTGTATTTTCTGGTAAAAAATTTTAAATTATTGCAAGTGGTATTTCAGTGAAATCTATGTTCCTCAGTACATGGCATATTTTCACTGCCATTTTCCATCTCTCCTTCACTACCAATGGAAAGACCTCTGCCTCAGTGTGTATCTGGTCATCTATAATGTATAACCAATTTACAGTGTAGTGATAGAAGGGGAATGAGGAAGGAAAGGAAGGAAAAGCAGAAAAATGGAGCGGGGAAAAAAAGGCAATTTACAAAATTTGCAAAATGACAGATCAAGCAAGACTAATCAAGATATCGGACATGTGACAGCATCTGTTTGTCTATTCATAACGGATGACCCATTTATACTTTTATTCACACAATAGGTGGGATGGTGCAGGAGACAATAAGTGTTGCTCCTCACTAGCCCCAGGCAATCGTATCTTAGAGCATCATTGGCTCGAGTCAGCTGTTGTTGCTTAAGTGTGTGTCTGGATGTGTGTATTTGTGATACTAATGGCCTCTCTCCTTGGAACAGATGCCCTTAGCAGATGTCATTCAGCTGCCAACAGAGATAAACAGTGATCACCAACTCCATCCAGTGGTGTTTCACAATTAATTGAAAAAATTCCTAATGGTTTTCAACGGAAAAGAGCTGAAATGTTCTTATAAATGGGGCCGTAAAGAAAGAATGGTTTGTTTGTAAAGATCGTGGATGAATATTCTGATTCAGGTGTTGGGTAATTCCATACAACACCCAGAGAGATTACATACATATTGGTGTCAGTTTATCTATAATATACAGTAATGTTGATGAGCACTGGTTGAAGAATCCTCCGTAGACTCTAGAGTCGTGGAAAAAAAAAAAGAAAAAATTCAAATCTACTCCAAATTCTCTATATCTATGCAGGATTTTAAAATTTATTTATTAATTTTTTTCGGTCAAGAGAGCTAAAAGCAATCCAGCTTATTCTAATCTTGGAGAAACATTCCCTGACCTTCACCAGTTGCTCATTTGTTTGGACAGGGTTGAAACCTTAAGGGTATTCTGTGCTGTGTGTTAGTGGAACACTAATTGTTGTCGAAGTCAAATGAATCTTTCATTGGTTCACTTTCTTGCAACCAAATGTCAAGTAGGTTATTTGATCTTATAACAAATCGAGTTAAATACAACTTAAAAATAGCCTCAAAGCTGAAATATATCAGTATGAGTGTTATGATGAAGCTTAGCCCCTTTTATTTTGAAGGAACTTGTAAGTCACACACAAAAAAGCACTTGTATTGATCCACTGCTTCTTTCTGACTTTTATTCATAATAAAACAAACAAAAAAAAGTCATCTTCATTGTTGGCTTTCCTGTGAAAAAATGAATTCATTACCTAGAACTCATTGGACTGTGGTCAGAAAACAGATTCACTCCTTTGTCACACTCCCAGCCACAGGTACAGGCTTTACAGTCTGATTGAAAAAATACATACTTTTTTTTTAAACATTCATTTTAGGGTTTGTTTTGTTTTGTTTTTTCAATTTCAATGCAAAAAAGTGTAATGTCAAGGTATTTTATCCCTTTTAAATTAAATATTAGTAACAGAAATGATCATTTTGACATTATTTCAAAAACTACAATGAAAATTAAATCACATTTAAAAATTCATCAAGTTATCTAGTACAGTGGTACCTCGATTTACTACTTTAATTGGTTCTGTGACTGAGCTCGTAACTCAATTTGCTTGTATATCAAATCAGTTTTCCCCATTGAAATGAACTGAAACATCATTAATCCGTTCCGGCCCCATAAGTCAAAATTCGTTGAGGTAATACCTAGTGTATACAAAATGTATTTCTTTGATCTTATGTGTTACTTATATTGAACTTATCTCTGAAACATATTGATGATAGTAAACATATTTGACGTGTTCTGGACGACCTCTTGTCACCTCTTCTAGACATGTATAGCAAAGCATTTCAGCACCTCCCCTCTGGACAGCGACTGTAATAGCTGTTAAAACCTAATATCACCATATTCTTGAAATTTAGAATTATTACATTTAAAAAAACTAACTAAAATACAATAAATTTGAATGAAATAAGCATTATTAATTCTCCAAAGCTACAGGGAGTTGCAGTAGAGGGATGAAAGAGCCGCCTGGTCAGATATGAGGATCCAGCACCAGAATACCTAATAGTTCTACACCAACATTTTTCTTTTTATTGGCTACAACAACTAATGGTGGCGTATCTGAATGATCTGAATATCTCACTGGGATTTTGGCTCACCACTCAGAGTTAGAAAACTTGTACATTGCTGAACTTGTAAGTCAAGATACCACTGAACCACTATGTTGAATTTATTCTGGAACCAACAAGAAGTTTGCAGTTGAAAAATAAAAGATGGAGACTAATCAAATTTTTCTCCTTTGCTATGCATCATGCTATATTTCTTACAGTGTAAAAATAGAGTGAACTATTCCATTTTTAGAGACACCATGTAGAGGTTTTACATGTTTTAAATGGTCTAAACTCCAAAAACATAATTTTTTAATCATGATGTCAGTGTTCAGTTGAGCATGTTCCCTTATTGGACCAGTCCAGTTGCAATTTGGTTGCAAACTTTCAGCTCGGCCTTCGACTAAAACCTTTTGCATATTTCATGATGGTGAGCTGTTTCATACATATTAACATTTGGTGTTGCGTTTTGCTGTAACCCCAGTTGTTAGTTGCAATCAAAAAGATGCTAATGTATAGAAATATTAGCTTACAGGTGTCAATTTCAAAACTCTGTGCCCGGGTTTTCTATATTATTTTGGCTCATTATAACTCTTCATAGGACTGTGTGCAAATGTTTACAGGCGGGGCATGATTGACATCTCTTTGCCTTTCATTTTTACATTTTTTTTTTATTTGGCATGTGTTTTGACACTTCTAAACGGTGCAGAACCTCAGGTAGCTCCCAGCAGATCTGTACCTAACTAAACCTGAAGGTAACTTAATAACAAAACACACCTGAGTGGGTATGCAGGGGCTTTCAGGTACGGATGCCCTTTGCTTTGACATGAAAGCATTATGTTTGGAATATCTCAGATGCCATACAGAATTGCAGTTTAATAATAAAGCTATATCCTCTCAAGGCACAGTTCAAACACCCCCGCTACACTTGTAATGTAGATGTTGACAGCGGCAGCCAGCAGCGTCTGTATTGTCTTTTTTGTAGACAAGCAGTAAACAGAAGCAGCAAGTTGTTTTTAATAAATAACACAGACAGGGATACAAGTCTCTGGTGATTTAGAAAGATGCTGGATTTATTGCTTATTCAGCCACAGCGGGAAAGGACGATGGAATAATATTCGGTGAGTGATTTTCATTGCAGCGGCGCCAACACCCACTCTCATATACAAGTAATCAACATCATAGGTTGGGATAATAAGTTCTTAAATTCTTAACGCAACACAAGATTGTCTGTATTAACAAAAAGCTGCAAATTATTACATGTATTTTCCTAAACTTACACTGAGGGGTCAATGAAAAAGTTGATCTGAATATGAAAATATGGTGCGATGACCATTTGTCACCGTCTAATATTTACTTCTTTCTGTCCATGTAGAAGAATCTGGGTTTCTGATTGCAGTGTTTGTCCGTTCCTGATAGAGAGCAACAGAAACTTGTTATCAGGCATAAAAGATGACCAGAGCCTTCAACTGGAACCTTTCATTTTTACTGGACGGCTCAAACCTGATTCAGTATTCCAGTTTAACCAGCTGTTTGATCAATGTGCCTCGTACATTTTGTGTGATTATTCCTTTTCAACAGAGCGAAGGTCCCAAAGTGTCTGTGAGCTGAACTAAAATGGATACTTATAGTTCAACTCACAAAGAAAAAAGAAAAAAATATATTAAATGCTTGTTAGATAGTGTGTTGTTTGTCACCAGACTATTATCAACAATTAAATTAATAATAATATTTAAGTGGAAGGGAAATGGGGGCTTCTATGAAACTGGGTTCATTTTGGTACCTGCCACCTTTTTTTAGACCCGATAATAAAAGGGAAATTGAAACATATTTCCCCCCAGTATGTATCCAATTATGACCTCAGACAAATGCTAAACAAATTATACTCTTGCTCTGAGCCATCCCAAAATGTAATGAATTTTTGATAAAACATTGGGGTCAAAAATCGGACCAAAATTGGGAGAAGAAAAGCTACCTAAGGCGTCTTGATCTGGAACACATGGCTTGAAAAGGTCTTATACAGACTATAAATAAAGACACTCTGTTAAACTGGTCAATCCTAGTGATTTTTCTAATCCAGACACGCAGGTTTGTCATGAATTTCAGTCTCATTGAAGGTTTCGCGTGTAACCCATTGTGTCCACTTATGTTACCTGCAGAACCAGTCGTTTTTAACACAAATAAATTGTGAGTGATTTTATAACAGTACTCATTTTTGTGCAACACTGTCCTGCATAATCAGTTCAATTCCCAAAATGTATCTGTGAGAGAATAGAAAGACATTTAAAAGAAAAAAGTAGCATGTAATTTTCGAATTACTGTACATGTGGATTTTGGTATAAAAAAAAAAAAAAATTAAAAATAAAACTGAAAAATTATTTCTCTTTTATCTCAGTAAATATTTATAGACCTTCCAAACTTTCTTCATAACATTAGTCTACATCCGGTTTGAATTTTTAGCCCCATGTCCTGTTTTAGGGGCCAGTTTGATAGAAGCGCCCAAATAGAAGCTGATTTAGCTCTACTTAAGCACAGTTACAAAATAAGGATCTTCATATTTTGATCCTCAACTCACCACTGAAGAGATTAAAACATCTGAAATTACGATACACAGCTTCGAAATCACACATCACTTAATTCCCTCCTGTGTGATTACCTCAATATTTGGAAATAACTGGAATATTCTGTGCCGTGTGTAACAAAAACAGCTATTTAAGAGTCATTTCTAATGTTTTTTTTTGGTTCTTTTAGCAGGTTTTTAGATCCCTATTTTATCACTGTGTTCTTTGAGGAAAATGCTTTTGAGGCCGTGGGAGATCTTTTTTTGTGCAAAACCACAAGCGACCATTGGTGGAACGTGTTTTTGAAATATGAGCAGTGGTCTAGAAAATATTTGCATCTTGTGAGTCTACAATAAAAAGAAAGAAATACATGAAAAAAATAAATAAAAAAATCTAGCAGATAAAAAAGACAATGGTTGGCATTTTTATTCATTTCTGTATTTCATATTACTTCCTATCTGTCTGTTCTTTCTGTCTGTATCCTCCTTTCTCCTGTTTCAATCTCAGACTATTTTTCTACCATCGCCTTCATCCCGAGCGGTGAAGTCACACACATCTTAGTTACTGGATATTTGTTATGGATGAGCAGAAAATTGGCTGCAGTATTCCTAATTCCCTTATTAACAAATGTTGATGTTGCCATCCTTGAGGCTTTCCTCCCTCTGTCCCCTCTCCAGTCAACATCTCCTCCAGCTGTTTGCACCTATGATAGCAGCGTTGATGACACCCATACACCCTGGTTACTGCGCAGATGTGTGCAGGGCCTATAATGGCAGTGTTCCTGTGTGCAGTGTGTGTTCGAACTGTATGTAATAAGGCCTGTGTGATATGAATTATTGAACACTGTTGATGCTAGCGGGGGCCTCCCTGCCTGTGGGCTGTTTCTCGGAGATGGCATGTTAGCACAAGCTCCTGCTCTCACCAGTGCCATGCTTCTCACACACACACACACACACGCATGCACACGCACACACACATACACATTCAGATGCATTTGCAGGTTGTGTCATATGAACATACAAGTGCCATAAATGTCGACACAAGTGACACAAACACACACAAACACTCTGTGGATGAAAATGGGCCATCACTGAAACCACTTTCCAGCATTTCTTGCATCAACACCATGACATAAAAAAATAAAAAATAAAAAAAAAAAAAAAAATAATAATAATAATAATAATAATAATAAATTCCAAAATAAAAATTACAGTCATTCCTGTTTTAAGATAAAAACTTACAAAGTCATGATAATGTTGAAGAGGAAGTGAAATGTTTGGTCTCAAACATACTTGATTAAAAAACATGGGATATCAGTGATATATCCCTCATAAATATTGCTCAACAGATCATTAGTTCATCTAATTAAAACATTCAGAAAGCATCAATTTGGATTAGCCTGCCTGCACTTGGAAAATGTCAGCAGGACCATAACTGACCAAGAGTAATAACCAATAAGAGGAGACTGATGAATGACTTGTTTTATTCACCAAGGAAGAAAATAAAACTACATGAGCCTCTTTAGACTCAAAAACACTGTATTTATAACGACACAAAAGTATACATATACGTATATATTACATATGCATTTGTCATTTTATTTTACTGAGAGTATCATTAGTTAATTTTTTGCTATTGTGAATGTTATGAATTAAGAGTTGATGCATCTATGCTGTTCATGTATGTTGAGGGTGCAGTTTCACATGCATTTTAATATGAACTGGTAAATTATTTAGCATGTAAATCTATGGTATATAAAAGATTTGCACACTCATGAATTAAAGGTCAAAGTGTAATCTTTAGTCTTACCATCAAGATTAAAATCAGATCAATCCGCTCACCTCACCTTCCTCTGTGGTTGGAAAATAGTTTTGCTTAAGCAACCAATAATATGGTGGAAAAGCAGATTCATCGAGCGTCATGAACTCCCACGGTGGAAATGAAACGATCAAAAATGAGACGAACAGCATAAAATAATAACTAGGAAATGATCCCATAATTAGTAAGTCATAAATCCACAGACTGCGTCAGATCCAACTGGCTTTGATTCAATCGCACCACGAACACTCAGACAGGGTGACATCTGTGTTTAACAAAATACAATAAAGAAAAAAAAAAATCTTTTCCTTAACTTTAAGATCATTGACATAATGAAACAGCTGTGCAGCAGGTCAGTAAACGAACCAAGACAGAAAAGCCCTCAGGTGGGTTTTATCCAGTGATGTCAGCTATGACAGAATAGAATAGAATAGAATAGAATAGAATAGAATAGAATAGAATAGAATAGAATAGAATAGAATAGAATAGAATATGGTGAATTATTACTACCTAATGTGTCTTTTGAATGTATGATTTATTTTAAATATTCATGAAAATTCAACTGTTTGTTCAATCGGAAAAATTTCAAAACATGCTGATAGACTAGACCTTGATCTTCCCATAGTTATCTGAGCATGCTCAGTGCACCCCGACTGTCTGTGTAATGGGTGGCAAAACACAAAGCTGTGACTGAGACCGACTCGCTACATACAGTAGGTTTTTACTGTTGTTTGCAGTGTTGGGGTGATTTTCTTTCTTTTTTTTTTTTTTTACTGTGTTTTTACTAACTTTTGATCACGTCACTGGTTTTTGGAGTTCAACCAGCGACCAAAAAGCAGCTGGACTGATTTAAAAAAAAAAAAAAAAAAGAGCCAGAAACAAATATTACTGGGCCCAACTTCAAATACTTGTTCTTGTTTGGTGTGTTTCAGTTCACAGTTCATGTTCAACATCCCAAATCCCCTTTAGGATGTGCCTTATTTAGTAAAAACCTGCAAAATGTCAATTCCTCTCTGTCTTTTTCTGTTATTCCACCCTGTTTTGACCCTAAAATACACAGTAAAGTAAAAGCACTGAAGAAAAGGAACACAAACACACACTCAAAGCAGCTTTTCTGACACTGAAACAACACGTTTACCTGAAATCGTGTCTCAGGGGTTAAAGGGTTAATGAGGGGATTAAAGGGGGCATGTGGTGAGTAGTGAACAGTTGACCCACTTTGTCACAGTGCTGTCTCTTGTTACTACTACTGTTTATTTTGTCTCTTTTGGCCTTTTTAGTTAAAGGCTTTGTCACACCTTGACAATTTAGCCAGTGTACTGTATGTCACCGTATGACAAATTTGGCAAATACAGGCGTACATTGAATGAGCTATGGGTACATTTTGTATAAGTTAAGAGCATGTCGAAGCACACTAGTATAAGTTGTAGTACGGCATGGTCATTGAGAAAGTGTATGTCTCATAAGTTGTGGGTAAATTATGCGATTTTGACACCAGTTACTTGTAAGTCACTCATAAGTCGAAACACGTCGAGATAATGTCTAACGTATCCAAAACGTATTCCTAACCAATGAGTAATGTGTTTTGAATGAACGTATAGCCTATATCGAACTTATCTCCAGTGCATATTGACGTAAGTAGGCGCACCTCTTCCAGACACGCAGCAATGCATTTCAGCACCGCCCCTCTGGACAGCGACCGCACTTTGTTGTGCAGCAGGAGATAAAACCTATAAAACCTAATATCACCATCATTGTCAAATTTAGAATTACATTTAAAAAAACTAACAAAGTAAGATATTTAAATACTCATTAATTTTCCAAAGCCACAGGGAGCCACAGCAAAGAGATGGAGGAGCCACGTGCAGCTCCAGAGCCTGGTAGGTTCTATAAAAATGGGCTTGACAGGAGGAACTCCTCAAATGCTCCTCAAGACGCCGTGGTGAGCAAAGAGACGGAGGATCCGACTCCAGGACACCTATTAGCTGTCACAACATCAGCATGGCCTCATCGATTCGACACTGTACCAGTTGAGACACGAACAACACGCAGGGCTGTCATTGGTATAAGCAGGGTGCGATTTGTTGGGGTGGGGGGTCGATGAATTTCATCCTCAGGGGGGGACAACCAACTAACTGAAATAACAGGCAGGTTGTGACAGTTTTTTTTACACTTACGTCCTTAAAAAGTCACCTATCCAAGATTGCTTTTAATGTTTAAGACTTTTATTTCTGCTTTTAATGTCGAAGTGTTAGCCTAATTTGTGTTTTTATTCTGCTTTATGTAAAGTGTCTTGGAGTGCAATTGAAAAGCACTATACAAATAAAATGTATTATTATTATTATTAGTAAATTACTGGCACTAACGTTCACCTGAACCGAACTACCGTCAGTCTCAGAATTCGTAAATGCACTGGGGTGCCGTAAAGGGGTGGGGTGTAAACGTAATAAATTCATGGGCCCAACATTTGTGCATCCAGGTTAGAAGTTGTGAAAATTTTGTGTAAGATCTGCTGTATAATAATGGAAAAGGAGTTGGACGTTGAAAGCATGTTAAGTTTCACTTTCATTAGCTACGTCAGTTATGGACCGCACCCCCATGTATATAACTAACCCCACCCCACCCCCTCCTCTGTTTTTTTTTTTTTTTTGACAAATCGCACCCTGCCGATACCTGACACTGAACAGCACAAATCCAAAATAAAAATAATGTGTTCATGGCCCTAAATCAGATACAGGTCCAGAGGGTTAAGTCGCATTTTGTCCGACTTTTACGTCATTGAAATGTGCTGGAGAAGGTGGGATCCATATTCATGCTGCCTTCAAGAGTCCTGAGAAATGGGAAGTTTCCAACATCCAACTCTGTAAAATGCATTGGAACGCCTGTCTGAGCCGGGGGTCCTTGTTGCAAAGTGGGGCCGGATGGAAGTACCCCAACACCTTGACGTCAACACATAATGTCCAAGTTCGCAATGAAAAAAAAAAAAAAACCCAAAAAACTTCACAATGTATAAGTCTTCCGTCTCGTTTGCATCTGAGAACAGGCTGTCGACAGTAAAAATGCCTCTTCAGTCCCAAAAAAACCCCAGAAGTTTCGATCTGTGACCTCCTTGTTTGTTTTTTATGTTCAACATGGATCACCTGGAATACTTTGAGGTGGGATGAATTTAACTCCGACTGAGTTATATTCTACCTCCCAGCACTCTGGAATGAAGCATTACTTCTGTAGACACAGTGCGCTGTCGGGGTGGGCGGATCGATCTAAATATCGATACCAAGGTTAGTATCAGTATCAAATGTAGATACTAGCACAATGAGATGGATATTTTTGTTGCACTAAAATATCCACTTCTATGCGTGCAGTAAATTCTTCACATTTCCTCCTAGTTCTAACTCCTGTCTCCTCTTACGCTCACTGAAAGTTAAAGAAAGTGCAGATTTATTGAGCCGCAGCATTAACTACTGTAGTTTTTCAAAGTGTAATTGATGATTCGAGATATAAAAAGACTGATTAAACTGTTATATCTTCAGCCGGTTGACATTAGCGTTAATTGTTTCACAGGAACTCAAAAATATATGCTTCTATTAACCTCCTGATACTCAGAAAAATACACATTACTCTTTTTTTTCCAAATGAAAAAATGGTGTTAAGACTGAAAAAAGCATCACACTGATGCATTTTTCAGATACATTTTCTTTTTTCTCTCTGTCTCTGAATATCCTCTGCAATTATTATTATTTTTTTCCCTTTAAGATAAAGCTGTGGAACTCTTGTCCACAGATGATTAAGGTCTTTGGAGGTTAAGACATATACCTCAAACCTGAAGTATGAATGTGGCTGAATATAAAAACCCTTTAGTGCTAACTGTTGAAGGAACATTAGTTTTCCTATTAATACTAATGTAGATAGGCTATAGACGTAATTATCTTAATTATGTTATTTCATCTAGATGACTCACAAAGAGCTGTAGATATCACAATGCATGTCCCTGAAATGATTACAAAGGACTTAAAACCTCCATCTGTGGTTGAACAGGAGGGTTTTAACTGTTAAATTAATAAAGACACTTGATCATCATTACTTTTCCGAGTTACAACTGAACAAATGTGGACCGACATGCATGAATACACAACAGTATAAAAAACACCACATCCCCCACAGGTCAATGTGTCAATTGGCAATATTTGGTTTTGGATCAATACCGAAGTTTGGACCTTCTGGATGTGGGCGACAGTGCAAACCACTGCACCACTGTAGTCGTTTTTCCATTGACGCTCAAATTGCATGAATATAACTTGTGCATAAATTCACCAAATGGAAAAAAAACGACAATTTCAACAAAACTCTCATTTTTCGATTAAAATTTTGACACTGGCAAGATGTGGTTTTTTGGGCATTGCGAAATCGGTATATTATGCAAAACTGCAATGGAAAGACCTTTTTTTGCAACTACAGTCAGGTAAATTAAAAAAAAAAAAAAAAAAACGGATGTTGTCAAACGTTACAAGTGAAGAAGAAGAGTTTTAAAAAAACATGTAAACAGGAAACCACATCATTTGTTAATTTAGTACAAGATAAAGGGGTACTATATAATAATAATAATAATGAATATATCTGTAAATCCACATGATATTCACGTTCATCACCATGTTTATGGAACGACTTCTTGTGTCATCTCGCGATAATAAATAAACAAATTTGTGGTTTAATGGAAAAACAGATGTTACGCACTTGTGTTTTTTCAACATTTAGTAAATATCGGTAAAGTTTTGCGCATATATCCAATGGAAAAGCGACTAGTGAAAAGTTATGGAACCTTTATTCAGGATTTGTGTTATATAAAATAACTTAAAGGCTGATGTTTAAGTATTTGGCTTCAATTTAAAGGTAGAATCCTCTTGTTAATGTGCGCAGAATGTTACAACCTCAACATGACTCCAATCGAACCTTAACCCTCTTGTTTTTAGCAGATGCTGTGGAACTTAGTCTTTCATATTTCAAGTTCACATTTCTTTTTTTTTTTTTTTTAACCACATGGTTCAGCCGGTGGAATTAATCACAGCACAACTGGAATGGCTTTAACAATCCACCCCAGTGCAACATAAGCCACGAGTGCAAAAAGGACACACAGCGAGGATAAAAACGCATACAGTCATATGATACATTACTCTGACATTTGTGCCTTTATTAACAGTACGGCTTAAGGGAAGAAGCTTCGGTTGAGGTGTTCCGTCCTTCCTCATAGTGACCTGCACCTGTGCCAGAGGGAGACGGTGAAAAAGATGGTGAGCCAGGTGGAGAGGGTCATCTGTATGATCTTGATTGGTTAGGAGGTTGTGCAGTGTGTTTCCTATACTGTATATATACTGTACCTAGTCCAGGGTGGTGCCTTTAATGGAGGATTTGAGATCCCAGTTACACAAAAACATGGACTATAAGAAGCTGATACTGTACTCTTCTGTATACAGTTTTTATGTATATAAAGCTAATTTTTTCTTACATAATTTACTAGAGACTATTAAGGCCCCGTCCCAAAGTCCCCACTTGGTCACTAACACTTGTTTTGGAGTGGCAAGTGTTAGGGGTTTCTACGGACACAATGGGACACTGACATCATCAATAAGTGAGGTTGCGTATATGCTGAAGTTGACAGTAAATATAGCGGTACATGAATCCACATAATGACAGCCCTAAACTACACCATGGTCGGTCCAGGAGATTCAGTCTTTGGTGGCCGACGTAAAAATTGAGACGAGACAACACGAAACAAGTGTGTTTATCAACAATTCCCTGAACAGAAAACACTGAAGTACACACCGTCCGCTTTGACGTTCAGGTAAAGTCAGTACGATCCTGGAATGGAAACGCTCCAGAAATACAGAGCCGAGCCGAGTCGGTATCAGTGGAAAAGCGGTATTACATTTGTGTGATTCCTTTCCAGCTCCTATTACCTCCTGTTTACCATATGTTAAACATATTTACGCTGGAAAAGTGGAAGCGTTCCTAAAGCACTGTGGGCGGGGCAAAGTGGCTAATTCTTTCCCTCCATTTGAAGCAAAAGCAGCGAGAATGAAAATGAACGAAAATGGCGACTGCTCTGACATGGACCTTAAATCCTGAGACTAAATATGCAAAGAACAATACAATAAAACACAATTTTCCCCTTTAAAAAAGCTAAATCTATGCATGTGTGCAGATTTTATTTATATATTTTTTTCAAATATGTTCAAATTCTTGAGTGCATTTGTACGGTATGTTAGGATGTTACTGGGAATTTATACATATTAGAGGGTGTTTTCAGTCTTTGAATGCTTTGTAGCTACTGTTTTTTTGTGCACATTACAGTATTGTTGGCTGTTTTTGAGAGTAGTTGTTTACAAAAAGTGACATGTTTATGCCTGTGTGGTACCTGGATGTGGACAAGTGCCATCAAAAACGAGTGTTCGGTGAGTGTGTCCTGCTGATGGTTTGGTAGACAATTGGACTGAAGGGTCATAGAAAGTGTTATTACTTTGTATGATGTGCAACTCTTTTAACCCTTTAATGTCCACATGTCTGATGAATATTTTTTGGGAGCTCTCAAGTTGTTTCATTCATAGTTGGTTCCGTATCCATAAGAGAGGAAAAAAAAAATCAAAAATAATTAAAATACAAGGAAAACACATATTTTAGAACATTTGAACATCACTTTTACATTAAACCAACTTAAGTGCTGATCCAGACCCCTGTCCACATCCACATTAACCCTTTATACATCACTCCTTACATTAGTACCATTACTTCCTGGTACCAAACAAAGTAGGTCCACTCACTGTTCATGCAGAGGTGGACCTTACAGACCCTGGAGACCACATTGGACCTGAGATTGTTTCCTCACTAGACACTTTTTCCATTAATCTCCAGATTGCGCTAATAGAATTTGCACATAAAAATATACTTAATGGAAAAAAAATCAAACTCATTTTTCGCGTAAAATTTTTTGCGCTGCTCTTTTCGGGTGTAGCGCAAATGGTAAATGATGCAAAACTGCGACCTTTTTTACACAACTAGAGTCAGGTGAATAAAAAAAAAATGTGAAGAAGAAGAGTTTTAAAAGAAACATGGAGCGATATGTGTGGATACACCAGGAAATGGAATAAATTTTCTTTATTTAGTACAGGATAGAGGGGTAATATATATAATAATAATAATGACTATATCTGTAAATCAACACGATATTTACGTTGGTCGCCATGTTTAGGGAATGACTTCTTGTGTCATCTAACAATTCAATTAAATCATCGCATTTGTGATTTAATGGAAAAAAAAACAATACACACTTCTGTTTTTTCTAGCTTTAGTAAATATCGGTAAAGTTTTGCGCACATATCCAATGCAAAAGCCACTGTTGTCGTCACTGTCTTTAAATGTACGCGGAAATTACCCAAAAAAAGTGACTTGCCCGATAAAGGGTTAACACCGCTAGCACTAGAGTTAGGACTTAATTTACATATTTACATTGTATGTGTTGCAACTGTGATAATCCATCAAAAATC
>JAPTYQ010000010.1:8193814-8203814 GCA_029814465.1 Ostorhinchus cyanosoma
AATACAGAGGATGAAGAACTAGGGTATGTAAACTTCTGATCAGGGTCATTTGGATAGTTTCTGTTGTCAGTATGATTAAAAAAAAAAAAGAGCAAACACATTAGTTTGATGATAAATGGCTTCACCACGAGTGGAAGAAAAGTTGTTGTAAACATATTCATATTCTCTGAAAAATTGACAATTCTGCTGGGGTATGTAAACTTATGAGCACAACCGTATGACCATGAAGACGTGCTGGTGAGTCGTCTTGCTCCGGTGCATTTGTACAAACACTGTAACACAAACACGTGCTGTCGGAACAGGTAGATACAACACATCACATCACATCACATGACCAATGTTGTGCATCCAGTTGAGCTGTTTTTCCAACTGAAGGGGGACGTGAAGTGGAAATGATTTAGCTTTTGCTGCATTTTAGGAGTACAATATAGACTAGAGTATTGTGTAAAAAAGATATGGAAATGCTAGAGTGGATGCAAAGGTTTTATGTTTTCAAATGCATGTGACTTAATGTAGTGTAATAATTGCATTTCTTGCAGCTTTTATGGAGATTGTTGCCAGTACTTGAGCTCTGGCAAGCCTCGCCCCAGTGCTGCTTATGACCTTATAGTAACCTACAGTGCACCACCTCCAGGCAGGGTTCTGGTGGTTCCAGTGGTGAAAAAATATGGTCTTAGTTACACATTTTTTCCGGGAAAGTAAACTCCCATTTTTCACATGTAAGCCTAAAGGAAGATCATTTATAGGTCTGTGCAGTATGCTCCGGCAAACCATCTCCTCAGACTACGCACGGAACATTCTGTTCACCTTGCCTGACCTATAGTGTATTATGTGAATTGAAATGTCCTTTAACATTGCGCATTCAAAATCAATTTGCAGGTCATGGACTGGAGGACAGAGCAAAGAAGAGACGAGGAGGCAAAGAATTGGAGAGGACCTAAGGTCAGTCCACTGGATGAGCTGTGCCCCGAGGCACGTGCCCTTCAAAATGATTAGCATCAAAACCTTAAACTAAGGACATGCTACCACGCTTATGTCAGTACAACTGAGGTGGACATGACAACTGTAGAAGGCCTTTTAAAACGAAAGAAAAACACAAGAAAAATGTCAGACGTGAAGACAGAATCACAGAATGCCAGGCGGAGGCAAACTGACAATATAAAGAAACACTCGACTGTGTACTGTTACTGTTACAATGCCCACATCTGTCAACAAAGATAAATGTTGTGGCTGTACATCTGAAGGTAGAGATCAGAAATGCTTTAGCTGCAACAAAGCTGTGGAAAACCTAAAGCTTTACCAGTGAGAGAGAAAACAGCTGTTGTTCAGTCTTAGCTTTTTAGTGGATTATCTGGAAGTTTCTATAAATGAGTCTAAAGCAGCTGCTGTCTGGTCCATATGAAGCACTGTATTCTACCCATTTTATTATAATTTTATCCTTTTTAGAATTTTAAAATCACTGGTGTAATTTGGAAGGTTCCACATCTCCCACAGAGTGCAGCTGTGAACACCCCAGACACTTCCATGATATGATTGGATCATTTTAATCAGGTCCCCAAATCACCTGTTTTCAGGACAGAATAGAAGACACAAGTGGCGTCAAGTAGATATTGGAAAACACCATTATGTTTTGATAGAGCATCAGTGCTTTGTCAGCCACTGACTTTCTAAGTACGTCTGAAGATAAATTGTATGTCAGTGCATCGCTCATCTTCTCGATGTGCTTTAAGGTGGTTAACCCTGTCTAGGGCGCTCGTTGAAACACACTGGACGGCATCATCTTCCTCCTCATCGGTTGCCATGACAACCGTCTCCCTCCTCTTGCCATAAAACATCCAAACAGCACTTGCTAAAAAGTAAACACATACAGTAAAACAACTGTTCTAAGGTCATAAAGTGTCAAAAAAAAACACTCATATTCACTATTTACAGCTTCAAAATGTCTATAAAATCTCTCTGAATCACTGTATAGTGTTACTAACATGCTTCTTGACCTCACTGAGGAACACGATTGGCCTCATATTCAATGTTTCTGGAAATTACCAAAAATAGTCACTTGCCCAATCAGAGGTTAACTGTTTTATAGGGTTCCCATATTCACTGGAATAACATTTTAAGCAAGTTTGAGTGCATTCATGATATGCAATAACCAAATAGCTACTTAATTCAGCCTCTCTCCCATGTGTATATGACTGTATCATCTGCGTATATTGTGATTTTAACCTCATCCAACACTAATGGATAATTATTGATGCAGAAAATGAACAGTGGCCACACCAGCTGAATGAGCAAACATACTATTCTCTATGGGGGTATTTTACTAGCATGGTGAGGGGGGGGAGATGACCGCAAAACATACTGACATAACTCGCTACTTGATATTCTGGTTAGTTTCCCGTTTCTAATGCTTTTGCAGTGTTGTTCAAATCTAGTTTATGGCACGAGCTGCTAACAAATCCACATACAAATACGGTGACAATTAGTACATATAGAAAATCTCCATTTACACTCACTACTGATTCAATTATTACATGTTTATGATGGAATGAGTGTTAAATGAGGTAGTGTTTTTGTTAAATTGACCCAAACATCCACAGCAACTGAACAGCAACTGATCTAAAATGTTGAATACCCATAGATCCACTAATTCTATCAATACATGTAAATAATTGGTGTAAAATACAGTTTTTCATCTTTTTATGGTCATCAGATATGACCCATTAGGACGTTCAGAGGCCCCATAGTTACCATAGTAACGCTGTCATCTTCTACAACGTTGATTCACCAGTAAAACCCATGGAGTCTGATCAATGACAGTGGATGGAGACACTTAATTAATGATATATTTGCTGAAAAAGTCACTTTTTCTTCAGTTTTTTTCCGATTTTTGATTTTATCACCTTTGAATTTACTCTGACGTTTCATGAACTTCAAAATGACCAACGGATTAAATACAGGAAAATATCTACTTTACACTGAAAAAATGCTAAATACAAATGAGGATATAATAATAAATGGTGATAAATATTTAAGAAAGGTTAAATAGAGAGAGAACAAATAATTTGGGAAGTGCCGCCAAAGAAACACCTTTTTTTTTTTTTTTTTTATGGGTTGAATATTAATAACATTTTATTTCCTAGCCTTTATATTCACTCATGCAGATATTATGCAGGTACTGTTACAGAAGTTCAGGTTAAATTACAGGGTTTGTGCCATTTTGCAGTTGACTCAACCATTCCGTTTCCTGCAGAGTAAGACCTGGTAGTGGAAGCTAAAAAAAAAAAAAAAAAAAAAAACGCCTGTCTTCTCAGCGTTACTCTTGTTTGCTATGGCAGTTATGCTAATGTGCAAAAATTAATGTAAAAAATTCCTGTGGCAGCCATTTTTTACACAGTTAAACCGGTCTGCTGCGGGACAAAGAGGAAATAGGGGCTATATACCTGAAAGGACATAATTTCTGAATTACAAATGAGGGAGAGAGCCTGAAAGAGAGAATCAAAGAAGGAAAAAAAAAGTCCAAGCCGAGGCACAGAGAGCTAAAGAGCGACGGCCTCTCTAGCCTTGGGCAGCCTGCTACTGTAAAAGCTGTGATTTATTCTGCCATCATCTCAGTAGATATATGATCTGAGACTCAGCCTGGCCTGTCACACCACATACATATTGAGTGGCCTGCAAGAATAGGGAGGACTTGATTTATTATACAGCTATTTATTACACTNNNNAGAGAGAGGGAGAGGGAGAAAAAAAAACAAAAAAACATGAAAACAGAACGAGATTAAATTTCCGAGCCTATCTATTACATCAGATTTGATCTGATGATAACTGTAACAGGCAGAATAAATCACAGCTAATCTGTGTCTGCTCATCCCACCATGAGCTTTGCACATCTTTTCTTTTTTTTTTTTTTTTTTAACAGCCCGGAAAATGAAGATTCATGAATGCAAATGTTCAAATGTTGTAGCAGTAGAATAGGCAATTAATGAACATGACAATTCTTTTATTTGGAGTTTTCACCTATGCAGACCCAGTACTTTTTTTTGGTGGCAGTTCCCGAATTTCTCTCTATTTAACCTTTAAGTAATTTATCACCATTTCTTATTATATATTATCCTGTGTATTTGGTGTTTGTTTTTAGTGTAAAGTAGGTATTTTCTTATATTTAATCTGTTGTTCATATTGATGTTCATTAAGGGAGTGATAATTTACTTTTTTAAATGGAATTAAGCATTTTCAAACATTTTCCTGCGGTCTATATAAACTGTAAATGCTCTGCTTGGGTCTGAATTCCTCATTAATTCAACTCCACAGGTCCATCTTCAACACTATTTCTGAGGAATGACACCAGAAAGGTCATTTTAAGCACTGGCCCTTTAAATGCAGGAGTCACTTCAGGCCCCGCCCCCTCCAAGATTTTGACTGTGCTGCTCTACCTATACTGAACATTTTAGGTAATCTGCTTGAAGTTTGGGCATATTTTCAGTTTTTACTACAACCACTGCTGCTGACAAACAATTATGTCGTACTCAGGGAAATGTTTGTCGGAAGTCTTGACCTTATATGTGCAAAAGTTGTGAACTAACTAGTTATAGACGTAACAAATTAAGCAGGAATTAAAACACGTTGGAGAAATCTGCTTGATTTTTGCCAAAATGAATATAAAGATAGTTTTGCAGCACCTGGAGGGTTCAAATTCAACCTTTAAGAAACTATTAGGGTCCAAATACATAAATAAATGAACGAAAGACTAATAAAAGTGGGTTTAGATAAATATGACCCTGTTAAATCTTGAGTAAATTCAAAAGTTTTTACATAAGAACCACAGAAAACTGATGAAAAAGTGAAATTTTTAACAAATATAGCAATAACTGAGTATAAAACACGTGTTTCCATCCACTGTCATTGATCCAACAACATGGGTTTTACTGGTGAATCATTGTTGTAGAAGATCGCAGTGTTTCCATGGTAACTACGTAGCCTTAGAACGTCCAAATGGGTCAAATCTGATGACCATGAAAAGATGACAAACTGCATTTAACACCAATTATTTACATGGATTGAAAAGATTAGTGGATCACTCACAAAAAAAATCTTGCCGAGTGTATTTTTCTTGTTTTGGGTCAAAATATCAAAATAAGAGTGACTTTTCAGTGAGATATAAGAACTTATTTTTAGACAATAAATCTGGAAAATCTTATTTCAACAAATCTGACCAAGATTATTTTTACTTGTTCCATTGACAGAATTTGTATTTATTTTTTTGCTTGAATTGAGTAAAAAAAAAAAAAAAAAGATTCTTATATAATAAAATCATCACATCATACTTGGTAAGATTTAGATTTTTGTAGTGCAATATGTATTTAGCATTTCAGATTAGTAGATATTTTGGTCACCAGTAGCTGTTTGTGTCTTTATGGGTTAAAAAATAAATAAATAAATAAATAATAATAATGATTAATTAATTAAAAAAAGAAAAAAACACAAACTCAGCACAGTTATGCTCACACATACATTTGTAATCTGTTTTAATTGCAGTTAACTATTGCATATTTAATCTTTTACAAAGAAACGCACACTCAAAGTTTATTTAATCTATAATAAATAACAAAGTGCCTTCTTTCAGCTTTGGACTGATTCAGAGCTCTGCACAGAGAGGCGAACCAGGTTCAAGGTGAAGCCACATCTTGCAGACAAATGTGTTTCCCAAAATACTAATTTTAATCGCCTCCATCTTTGGACAATTTGGTGCCAGACAGGGTGTGAGCCCCAGATCTTCATTCATGTTTTGTTATGTGCCTGTTTAGATCACCTTTTAGCACATTTAGCCTACTTTTAGATCACATTAGCCTGGTTTTTAGGGTAATTTACCCTGCGTTAGCTTGGGGCCAAGGAAGCATCTGCCACTGTGTCAGAATGTGATTCCGGAAGATTCCACTCAAGTAGCTGTTTCATTGTGCCATCTGCTCAATCTGCTTGACTGTTTCTCTGTCTAACCCTCGTCGCTTTATTTTCAACCCAAACTCGCAAATTTGGTATCACAGCGCGATCAACACAAGGACAGTCACGTAAAGCAATGCGAGATCCATGTCCACACTCATTTTTCCACATTTGTTCGTATAATGTGTCACAAATAATCTCCATCCATTCATTGTTTAACATGATCACACACATGTGCCGGTTTGAGCAGGAAGCAGGTGTTTGCATGGTTATATAAGAGCCGTTCAATGGTGAGACCCAGTCAAGTAGCAAACAGGACTGTCGCCTCCAAAAGTCTGCATTTGGGTTCATCCAGAGTACTACGCAATCATGCATTTTACACTAAACCAGAGTCAACAGCATTTCCAAAAAGTTACTGTGTTAGGTCAGAGAAGCAGCTGTAGTAGTTGGAGTTATAACAATAGTAGTAGTAGTAGTATTAGTAGTAGTAGTGGCAGTGGTGGTAGTAGTAGTAGTAGTGGTAGTTGTAGTAGTAGTAGTAGTAGTAGTAGTTGTAGTGGTGGTGGTAGTAGTAGTAGTGGCAGTAGTGGTAGTAGTAGTAGTAGTAGTAGTAGTAGTAGTAGTAGTAGTAGTAGTAGTAGTAGTAGTAGTAGTGGTGGTGGTAGTAGTATTGGTAGTAGTAGTAGTGGTGGTAGTAGTAGTAGTAGTAGTAGTGGCAGTAGTGGTGGTGGTAGTAGTAGTATTGGTAGTAGTAGTAGTAGTGGCAGTAGTAGTGGTAGTAGCAGTAGTAGTAGTAGTGGTGGTGGTAGTAGTAGTAGTATTGGTAGTAGTAGTAGTAGTAGTGGTGGTGGTGGTAGTAGTAGTATTGGTAGTAGTAGTAGTGGTGGTAGTAATAATAGTAAAAATAAAAACAAAAAAACACTTTTAAATGCAACTAAAAATATATTCTATTGAATGGATCAAATTTTATCGTAAACATTGTAAACATTCAGTAACCAATGCTTTGCGATCTCTTTCCAAACTTTTCATTCACTTGTAGATTCTGTATCGGTGCTCGTATCGAATAATCTTCTCATCCTTAGTTTGGACCAAGTTACGGAGTCCGTTATCTGCAGCCCCTTCCTCTTTCTTCTCCCTCTCCTCCTCCTCCTCCTCCTCCTCCTCCTCCTCCTCCTCCTTCTTCTTCTTCTGTAGTTAACCCTGTATGGCAGAACAACGACGATAAAAACGCCTTCAGTGAACGTCTCCTTCTAAATATAATAAAACACGCTTTTACCTTCAACCTTTATTGGTATTGTGTGAATGCAATCTGATGATAATACTAGGGTTATTTTCACTCCATTTTACATTTTGCTATAATTCCTTGCCAGGTTAAACCCCACCCACCACCACCACCTTGAGTGAGTGAGGTTCTGGGAAACAAAGAAAGTAAAATAATAAATAACTAAAATGTCGTCCTTGTACTACAATCACATCTTCTATTTTTTTAACCTCGATGAACCCGTAGCCTTGGGAGCAGAATCCATCAATGGTCTTGTTATATAACGCAACCGAAATGATGGATACATATACAAATGCTACGAGTAAAAACCAAAGCCAGCCGAAGCACTGACCCCCATGACCTCCACACACCCAACCATTCACTTACACTATCATCTTTTTTTTTTTTTTTTTTTTCTCCACGTTTCAAAACACACATTCAGAACTCATGGGACCACTATCGTATTCAATGTCACTCGTATGTGGAATGAAAAAGAAGCAGTTTTCTCAAATAAGTACTCAGAGTAGACTGATCTGAGGTCTGAAGGATGAAGCGATGTTACCAGTGACACTTTGGAATAACCTTGTAAAGAGAACATTATGAAAAGGGGACGGATGCGATGTGTGGAATGGAATGGAATGGAATGGAATGGTTTCCCTGTCCAATGCTAAGGATGTCCTTTTAAAACCACTTCGTTAAGAACTAGAAGTGAATTCAGAGAGCGTAGACCAAGGCTAATAGTTAACTGTCTTCACCATTCCACAGTAGAACTAAAGCGGAAATTAACCCTTTACTGAAAATGGCACAAGTAAAAATAAATAAATAATAATAAAAAATGTTCAAATTCAATATTTCACCCTTAGTGTGTTATTGGAGGACAGAACAAGAATGTATTGCTTTTGTGATTTTTTTTTTTTGTTATGTAGAAAATCAAGGTTAATGAAGTTACCATATTTGGTTCCTTGTCTGTAAGTTGACAAAAAAATACAAATTAAAATCCAAATTCAAGAAGTTACACTGGAAAAAATGGAAATCTCATTTCTAGTCAATTGTCAAATCAATTCCATTGGTGATTTTTTTTTTTTTTTTGCTTGAATTAAGCCAAAAACATATAAATACTGAATTAAGCAAAATAATAATAATTCTTGTTTTGTCTTATTTTAAGTGTGATGAGATATTTTGCCAAGAAATGAGAAAAATACACTTTTGGTAAGATTTGGATTTTTTTTTCTAGTATTACACTTTTTTTTTTTTTTACATACACCGATTTATGTTCAGTTAATGATTGATTTTGCTGAAAAAGTCACTTTTTGTTCTCTTTTCTCTGTTTTTGATAAAATAAACCTTAACTTCAATCTGAAAATAAATAAATACTGGGTCTTTATGGGTTAAAACATTGATTCACCAGTAAAACCCATGGAGTTTGATCAATGACAGTGGATGGAGACACGTTTTATATTCAGTTAATTCAGTTAATTTTCATGGGGAAAAGAAAATTTAATTACAGAAGATAATTTGTATTAAATGGTTATAAATCACGTAAAACAAAAAAAAAAACATTGAATGGAGAAAAGTGTATTTGGGAGCTTTTATGAACATCTACATCAGTGAATTAAATATAAGAAAATACCTTTTTTTTACTGAACAAGTACAAAATAAAGGAGATAATAATAGAATCAATGGTGATAAATCAGTCATGAAATGTTAAATATAGAGGAAAATTGATCTGGGAATTGACACAAAAGTTGCACTGGGGTAAAAAAAAGTGCATTTTGTATCGTATTCATCCATCGTTACGTGTCCTGAATACCTGATTTGAGTTCATCTGATCTCAACTGGACTTTACCTGCAGAAAACACCTTCGTACATTCTGTGAGTATAAACACACAGTTGGATTAAAAATGTGAAATCCTGATCTTCGAATCTACTGTAGCCTGTTTAAATGCCAGCTTAAGGCCAACTGACAACACACGGCTCATTTTCTTGCCGACCTGAATCAGTAATAAAAGTACAAAGTCAAATGTCGGAGGTCAAGAGTGCAGAGCGCCAAAAGCACAGCGGCAGAAAAAAAAAAAAGGAACAGATAAACGTTTGAAACATCCTACGTCTGCTTCTGTAAGTGGCAGTAATGCAAAAAAAGCTGACAGAAAATGACTGAAGAAAACCAAATCTGACCTTTTTTCCCATGAAAAACATTGTAAGCCTTTTAATATAAATATGTCGGTCAGAAGATACTCACAGCTGAACAGATTTGTATCCAATCCAACTCCAACTTTATTTATAGAGCACAAATGCCTCAAAAATAAATAAAAAAACTAAAAAAAAAAAATCCGTATGCTCATATTTGGTTTATTTTTTTCTGTTTTTTTGACAAAGACGATGAAGATGCTTTTATTTTAAGAAGGTGACGATACTGTATGTAAAATTCCAAATCGCTTCCTGCCTCCAAAATAAATTTAAAAACTTAAAAAAATAAAATAAAATCATATACTCATATTTGGTTTATTTTTTTCAGTTTTTTGACAAAGACGATGAAGATGCTTTTAGTTTGACGATATGTAAACTTCCAAATTGCTTCCTGCCTTAAAAAAAAAAAAAAAAAAAACACCAAACAAACAAAAACATCATATACTCATATTTGGTTTATTTTTTTCTGTTTTTTGACAAAGGCGATGAAGATGCTTTTATTTTGATGATACGTAAACTTCCAAATCGCTTCCTGCCTCAAAAAAAAAAAAAACACCAAACAAACAAAAAAATCCTATACTCATATTTGATTAATCTTTTCCTGTTTTTTAATAATAA
>JAPTYQ010000010.1:8338219-8348311 GCA_029814465.1 Ostorhinchus cyanosoma
CACCCATAGTAACACTGACTGCTCTTAAAGGCCACATGCATCATGGAGCCAGAATGGAAATGAAAGAAAGTTCAATGAATCCATGGTGTGAAATTAAGCTGCTGTATAGTGTATACGTTGACATCCCAGAATTCAAAGCAATCTGAACCTGGTATTCGGGGTCAGATTGTTTGTTTGGTTTAGCGGCTGGGACATGAGGTCGGATCGTGCGCCAAACCCCAAAAGCAACACTCCAGAATCGGATAGGAAATTGAATGGAGACCACCTGATCCGAAAGGTGCCGGCGCGGTTCTTTTTGGTTCATATCAGCGCGATTACTCTTTTCACACCTGCCCAAATGAATCACATCAGGCATGACAATGAAGCCAGGGTTGCATTTAAAGCGAAGTGAAAAAGCGCAGATGTGAAAAACACCCGTCGTTATACTCATTTAGAGCCGAAGACACACCTGCATGCGCTCTCCTTTTGAAACAAGTAATCTAGTTATCCGATCCAATCACGTGATTCTTAAAAAAAAAAAAAGACGACACTGAAAAGAAACCAACCGCGGGGTTACAAATCAGCATCCAGCAATTTCAGATAATGACAGTGAATGCGAACCCACAGTGGGGCGCTTTCTCTGCACAGTCTGCTTTTCAGCATCAGGTGTTTAATACAGACTGAGCGCCGGGGTTTGTTTTGATAACGTAATGGTGCATTGGGTATCACGATGCACCTTTGAAGCAGATTGGATGCCTAAACGTAATTACATCAGACTTCTTCCTCCTTTTCTTGCTAATCTACCTTGCCTGAGATCAGCCCTATTCTCAATTACTAGTTGACAACATAATTAAGTAGTGAAGATTCTTATTTTAGCCTAAATTGCTTCCTGTGGCCTTCATATTCAGTATGCGTGTATATTATTATTATAATACCTGCAGGTTCATCATCTCTAATTATGATTCATATGCGCATACGTCATGTAATTCTAGTTTGGAAGCCCACATACATTGGAAGCACCCAAACATTTTGTGTATTCTAAAAACACGGCTTCCCATGGTGCTGAGATTACCAAGGTTCCTTCCTACTGCAGGGATTAAAAGGATTATGTGGTATTCACAATACCTTGATGGCTAAGACAGGCATCATAATAACCTTGTTGTTATGCATGAGTTTTGAAGAGGATCTTTTTGATTCAAGGACAGTGCCTTGTTGCTGAATTCACCGCATTGGAAATTCTTATGCATTAGGTGCTAGTGGGAAGCGTTGTCCTCTGGGTTTCTGTACATCCAGCAATCCATAGACATAAAAAAATGATTAGACCACCCCTTGTTTTCTTCAGTTTCTTGTTCATTTTAATGCCTGGTACAACTAAAGGTACATTTATTTGGACAAATTTAATGATATCAACGAGAATTATTATTGGATTTTCTTTAAATTGATTATAGAATTGGAATATCAGAGAAAAATTATAAGAAAAAAAACAAAAGAAAAGATAACTGACTGGTGCACCACACCCTCCCCATTTACAGGTGTCTGTTACAGGTACAAATATATTCTGTAGGATTAAACAGACTTTCCTAAAAAAACACTGGAGAGGAGTAAATCCAGACATGAGTTTTAATTTCAGTCAGTTCTTGTGGGACTTTGCATTGTTTTGAGGTAGCACCAAAAGTTATCCCAGTCAGTTGTCGCTTTTCCATTGACCTTCAAATGTCGGAAATATAACTTTTGCATAAAAATTCATCTAATCTATTTCGAAAAAATTCTCAGTTTTCGATTAAAAGTTTTTGCGCTGGCAAGAGTTGGTTTTTTCCATCGTTGCAAATGCGGGATAGAGGGGTAATATATAATAATAATAATGAATATATCTGTAAAACAACACGATATTTACGTCCGTCGCCATGTTTATGGACTGACTTCTCGTGTCATGTTGCAATAATAAATAAACAAATCATCGCATTTGTGATTTGATGGAAAAACGGACATTAGGCACTTGTATTGTTTTGACTTTTAGTAAATATCGGTAATGTTTTGCGCAGAAAAGCAACTACGCGTCTCTGTCCTCCGTATGTGTTTTCAGTTTATGTAGCATAGATTCTCTGCCATCGAATTGATCCAATCTTTCAATTTGGGACGTGTTGTGGTTTTTCAGTGTCTTAGGATAATCCTGAATACTGACACCAGTCCGAGTTTTTCTACGAGTGTCCTATAAAGGGTTAATGGATCATGGACACGTATTAAACATTATAGATGAGAAGATACTTTTGGTCACTTGCAGGTTTGTGGATCTAATTTGATTCACTTCCCAAAACAGAATTCAGTTGGATCTGTTAAATTAGGAAATGTTAAGTAGTATTTAATAATGGATGGTTGTTTTGGAAAGAATTACAGATGAAAAAATTTGATCAACACGTTAAGCCGCCCTGGCCCTAGTATTTCTACATCCATCCAAACCTTCTTACTGCTTCCACCCACTCCCTTCTCTTCCCGCATAAAGCAGCTCTCCACACATCCACGCTGCCCCTTTGATATGAGGCAATATCCATCAGAAACAAATAATATCTTTTTCTCCTAACCGTTTTCACTTAATTCAGTTTTTCAGGGACAAGTGTGGGGAGGCATAAGAGTGATGCAAACAGGAGCAACATGGCGGCGGAGAGCGTCTGTCATAAAAGTGCCCTCGGCAACAGTCTCCAAGGACTTTGGAGGAGAGACAGGGCGTGTTTGGGCCAACACATCCAGGCTATACGATGATGGCTAATTTCAGAAATATCCCAGACCAGTGATATGTCTTCAGGGCATTTTTTTCCCCCCCTCCTCAACATTGTATGTAAGGAAGCAGATGCCATGTAGAGAAAATAGAAAATAAAGCTATGATTTTTATCATACTTGAGTGAGATGTTCAAAAGGATAACGTGGATGTGGACAGGTGTCTGGATTAGCGCTTATTTTTTAGAACATTAGACCAACATATGTTCTTTTCACCTTACATGTTTTTTTTTTTTGGTTTTTTTTTAGATATAGTTCTTGGGGGTTTTTTGGGGTTTTTTTTGGCCACTTTTGGGTAAGGAACCAAATATGGTAACTTCACATATCTTGATTTTCTGCATAACATTAAGAGAAAAACTAAAACAATTGCTGAAAAAGGAATACATTCTTATCATGTCTGTCGATAACACACTAAGGTTGAAAATATTAATTGTAAAGTATATCTGAGTGCCCTATAAAGGGTTAATCCGAGCTTTTTAGAACATCTACATGACCAGTGAATTAAATATAGGAAAATACATGATGTTAACGGGGGAAAAATGTAAAATACAGAGGATAATATCATAATAAATTGTAATAAAAGAAAAAAAAATAAAAAGAACTGCCACAAAAGTAGCACTTGGTCTTTATGGGTTGATGAATGAATTCTATATTCCTGCCCAGATAAACAAAAATGGGATGAATTTTAATTGGATATCCTTTAGTTTAGCGTGGCTCTGCTATGATTTCATGCATCTATTAATTCTTCGTAACATTACACTCAGTACAAAAATGAAAACCTCAAAAGTATGAAATTATTACTGATTAAATGAGGAAAATATACATCTCAGCAATATTTCCCATATGATAAACTTTGCAAATCATAGTGACGGTATTTCAATTTGCAGTAATTTACCTCCAATATTTTTTATTTTATAGCATATATTACATACGTGGAGGTGTTCTAAGAATTTCTCCTCAAAATTCAGGATATATATCGGTATAGATAAAACTTCAGAGAATCTTAACCCTTAAGATTATTGCCTACGGTGGAGAACTGTTAAGAGTACGAGTGGGAGGAGGACTTTTAAGAGGCTTAAGGATGTCTTAAGCCCTGTAAAAAAAAAAAAAAAAGAAACAAAAATGCTGGAAAGACAAAAAGAAGTGGACAAGTTGAATGACAGTGATTTACTGGAAATACTTCAGATGAGATCAAGCAGGGAATTAATGGATGTTTAGGTGGAATTTAAAGGACGACGAGGCATTTTTTTTCATTAATATCCAATAAAATAGGAACTAGCATAGTCAATAAATCACTACAGCATCTATGTATCCGTACGAGTGGGTCTGTGTTTGATATTTTGACTCTGGATGTGGTATGACAAACATTTCTGTCACGCATTCAAAAGTCATATTTTAAGACAAAATGATGTTACGTCTTGAGTATTTCTCATTTTGTTTCATATGCAATACTCTTGTGCATGGTGTCGTTTCGTGGATTACCTGAACGCTTTGGTTTGGGGTAAAGAAAACAAACGCACTGCATTCTGTGGCATTGGGAATCCATATTTTGTTTTCAGATTTCAACTTTGACACAGTGTTACACAACCCACAGCCTGCACAGTGTGATCCCTACTCTGTCTGACATATGTCACAACATAATGATACATTGCTAGCCTAATACCGTGCAATGGCACTTTGTTTGCTTCCCCCAAACAGTAAGCTGGCACTCAAGTGTAGCCTCCCCTGCAAAATAAGCAATTAAAGAGAATATAGTGGCAGCTATGTCATTTAATCACATATTGTACAAGATTCCGAGGCTGTATACACCCATCTGCTTCTGCATACTGTAGATCCACTGTAATATATAGCTCTCATGGGCCTGTTGATGCGGACTCACAAGTGGAATGCACAATACAGATTGATACTTAGTGCCATGAATGTGTACCTTAACACTGTCGGACTGAGTAATGATAGGGTATTACATCATATGCCCTGTCCACAGTAATATGGATCTTTTTCTAAACAGGTATTTTCTCCTTCTGTTTTAAAAGAAAACTGTCCACTTGACCTTCGTTTTAGAAAATATTTCTGTAAAAAAACAAAAAAAAAACTAGAATGCAGACACAATTACAGATGCTCAACAAAACCACTGTTTCTGCCAGACCCTTAACTGCAGAGGTTCAGATAATATACACAGGCTCTAGTCTAGTGTTTTACAAACTTAGGGTCAAAACTAGTGATCGACCGATATGGATTTTTTTGGGGCCGATACCGATACTGATTTTTTTTTTTTTTTTTTAACATTAGCCTTAGTCGACGACTGCTGATATTTGGAGCCGATACTGATTTTTTTTTCTCTGTCAAATATTAAATGTTAAGAAAAATCTTCTTTTTTAAGGCAACATTTATTGAACTAAAAATAACATTAAACTACCGGTAATAAAAAGGAGAAAGGTGAGGTAGAACAGGTAACATTAACATTTCACATAATAAAACTTGCAAACAAAACAAAGTGTTCCGTGCACTTAATTCTTCAAGTCAGTTCTTTCTAAAATAAATATCAAGGTGAGTAGAACAGGTAACAGTATTTCCAAGAAAATGGAGATGTTATGAACTTTACTTGTTAGTAAGTCAGGGCAGGGGAAAAAAAAGCATATCGGCTAACGCAACAGGCCAATACTAGTACAAGAAAAAACAAATATTGGCATGTGGGGTTGTCTGAAATTTCTAGTAACTGATAAATTTAAAAAAAAATAAATAAATAAAACTAAGTGTGAAACTGTAGCACTGTGGTTGTGTTTATCCATCAAATGCTCATTGTGGTCGGTTTCAGATGCTGCAGCTCTTTCATAATTCATAGTTTGAGTCATTGTTTGAAAATACAAGCTGGACTGAGTGTGAACTTTTTGAGACACAAGAAAGTAAATATTTTTTTGTTTATTTTTTATATTAAATAATTGCCTTGATTGGAAAAGTCCTGATGCAACAATTTTTTCACATACTTTTTTTAATGGAATTTCCTTTGCAGTAAACAGTATTTATTTATTTTTTTTAAGTAAAGTTGTAAAACACTTGTCCCGTATAGAGGACAAAAATGCATTGCTGGGTCTCAGGGGGTTTAACGTGTCCATACTTATTATAATCTAGTGCAGGTAACAGGTTCATGTCCTTAAACATGAGTTGGGGCTGTAACATTTTTCCTGTTCACATGGAAACAGAGATTTTAAAGACCTTCACTTAAGATGAGGTTTTTAACCATTTCTGTTTTAGTGAGTGTGATAGTTAGCTGACACCTTCAGACTCTGCTGTCATGAAACTGCCCTTCAGAGTGGAATTAATGGAATACACCTAAGTCTGGAGTCTTCCCTGGTGTAAATCCCAAACCTCACCTCAGTACATGAAAGTTCTGCTGAACCGGTGTAGTATATATAATCCTTAGTCTCAAGTAACATTATGCAACATCACTCGATTCACTCAGTCTCAGTCTTGCACTTTTTAATAATGGTAATCACATTCCATGGTGTTTTTGCTAAGTTTGATCTAGATTTGGTTTTATTAAATTAATGGCTTTTATTCAGTTTCTCACCTTATTGTCCTAGCCTTTGAGCAGTGTGTACGGGAGCCAGTGCTGGTATTATTGACTGGGTAAACGTCCTCAAAAATCATGTCAAATTAAAGTTGCAAGCAGCGTTTGTTCCACCTCCATCTCATCCACTCAAACCTTTCTGTACCAGCTCCAACCCCCACCTCTTGCTGAAACCGCCATCCCCTTTTAATGAGGCTTTTACTTTGAAAAACCCTACTGTATGTGTACGCATCTGTGAGAGACTCAATTATAGCGAACTGAATTTCATTAACAGCGAATCATGTCATTATAAGGAGAATCCATATATATTGCAGATTTTCTCTTATATTAAGTTAGAAATGGCATCAAAACATTCTCCTCTCAATGCTTTTACGTCAGGATTATATGGCATAGCACTGTTACAGAACGCTTGCACTCAGAGAGGTTTTATTTTACAGTTTTGTTATTGGAGCCTAACTAACCACATCTACAGTGCTGTCATGGAAAAAAAAAATAGAAGAGTTTTATTAAATAAGCCTAAACTCTGAATGTCTGACTGGGTAGGTGAGTGAACTGTCATACAAACTTGTCAATCAAAGACCAACCCGGTACACACAAACTTTGTGTTTGACCTGATTTAGGGAGGAAAATTTTAAAGATAGATGCCTGGATCACTCATTAGTGGGTCCAAATAAAACAAATGAGACCTGAATGACTCCTGGAAAGACATTACATTTAGTCTATATACATAGTGATTTCTAGTGTGGGTCTATACCCAAGTCCAGTGGTATTACAGCCTTAATTTAGTGTCCCATTGAACTATCCTAATAAAACTAAACTCAGATTGTTAAATAGAAATATATAACCACACTTTACACAGCTGATAGGTTTACGTAATGGTTGGCAGAGCAATTGTCTGAGATTGTAAGACCAGGAACACCAACCTGTGCACTGCCTGGACTGGCTATAAGAAAGTCTATGACTCAGTGCCACACATATGGGAACTGTATAATAGGACACTAAGGGCCTTCATTCAGAACTGGATGAGGCTATAGAAGGTGAATCTGGAGGCCAACTCTTAGCCAGTTATGCAGGTGAGCATCAAAGGCAGCCGATGCCAAGGAGATGCTCTGCCCCCCCTGCTGTTCTACATAGGCCTACTACCTATCTACTCCTAATTCACCTCAACTCGGACCTACGGCAAAGACCTCGGGGTGTCATTCGGACTAGATAAATATAGGTGGATGGTATCTAGAAGGAGCACGACTGAAGGGGTTGAACTAGCTGAAAGGAACCTTGCAGATGTACAGTTGCAAATGCAGTACAAGTCAAAAGTTTGGACTCATTTCTCATTTAAATGAAACGAGGTGGACCTCACATGGCCAACAAGTGCTCAGGGTCACTGGGAACTCCTTCAAGACTGTTAAAAATCATTTCAGGTGACTACCTCATGAAGCTCATTGAGAGAATGCCAAGAATGTACAAAGCAGTAATAAAAGCAAAGGGTGACTATTTGGAGGAATCTAAACTATAAAACTGGTTTTGAGTCATGTCACACTTTTTTTTTTTAGCTACTTAATTCCATATGTGTTCATTCATAGTTTTGATGCAGTCAGTGAGAATATACAATGTATATAGTCATGAAAATAAAGAAAAAAACAGGTGTGTTCAAACTTTTGAGTGGTAGTGTACCTGGGGATCCTGCAGGAAAATGGCGATCATGAGGAGGCAGCTCGGAGGTCAGCCACAGACAAACATATACAGAGGGTAAGGCAGGTCCTGGAAAGTCAGCTGAACGGCAAGAATAAGATCCAGGCCATTAACACATGTGACCTGCCAGTAATCAGATACCCCGCTGGCATAATATCCTAGCCACTGGAAGAGATACAGCCAACAATATCAAGAACAAGGAAGCTCCTTACAATGTATGGAGGTTTCTCCTTAAGTCCAGCATCCTGAGGCTGTACACGAAGCGGAAGGGGGGAGCTAAAGGACTATTGAGCATCTGCAAGCCTCTAGGAATATGTCAAGAGGATGGCCCCCAGTGACCAACTGCTAAGTGAATGCCTCAGGCAACAAAAGCCCAGTGAGGAGGAGGAGTCAGAGGGGCTATCATGGAAGGAGAAGCCCCAGCAAGACATATACCACCGGCAAATATAGGAAGTGGCTGATGTCGAGAAGTCAGGTAGTGGGCATTGTGTTAAGGACAACTGTACTGAATATGGACTGGAGGTTCCTGGGTCAAGATGGAAGACACCCCCAAAGGTGGTGGAGAACAAGCGAGCCAGGACCCTGTGGGACTTCAGGATCCAGACCGACAAAATGATGATGGCCATGCAGCTTGACATAGAGGTGGTCGATAAACATCAGAAGACAGCGGTCATGAGTGACAGCAACATCAGGAAGGAACATGAGAAGGTTGAGAAATAGCAACGGCTGAAGGAGGAGCTAGAGAAAAGGTGGGGTGTGAAGGGCAGTAGTGATCAGGGGCAGTAATCCTGAAGCTGGATGGATGGCTGCTGCAGATACAGTACTAGGAACAACATCAGAGACCTACGTTCAAACTAGCGCAATCTGAGGTACAACTAAGATCCGAGGCAGAACCTTTAGGCTCCCAGACCTTTATACATACAATATAAATAAAAGCAGCTCTGGTAGAAGACTCAAGCCGAAAGGAGGCAGTGTACAGTACTGTGGAGAAGTCTGAGGCCTTCTCTTGTATCTTGCAGGGTTGAAATGAGCATACATTTATTTCTAATATTCTTTTCTTAAGATACAACAGAAACCGAAACACCAGACATGTATTGAATAAATAAAACATTGTCTGATTTGTCTGAATGAAAGGATTAAAGACATGTTAAGTGCAAAGGGAGGTCACTCTAAATTGTGATGGAAGGAAAATGACACTTTCTTGAGAATGGATTTCATCAATTAGGCGATTATTTGTGCACAAATGAGAAAACTGACAGACGAAGCTTCTCCCTCTCTGAGTCAGTTCTAACTAAAACCAGGAGACCAGTCTAACTTAAAACAAAATATGACCACTTTGTTCAATAGAAAAGTTTTTTTTTCCCTTACTGCTGGACGTACTTCCCATATATTCAGATTGGCTCCGAATACAGAGCCTGAGAAGTGCATGTGTGGTTATTAGAGCGTTACTGAATCAGTGAACTTAATGTTGGCCTAAGACTTTTGCACAGGCCTGTGCAGGTGGGACTCAGTGGTACACATGCACAAGCAGCGTGGCAGATTTTCCTCACTGCACCTCAAAGACTGCACCAGGTTTGTCCAATTTATCCAGATTCCTTCTTATTCTCTTTTGGGCACCTGCCCTGCATCCCCAGCAGCTCCTACACAACTCGTCAGGGATTTGGGGCTTCTCACAGGGTAGTAGTGTAGGTTTAAAGAGTGTGTTCAAAGAGGTAAACAATAGACCCACCTCTGCTCTTGGCATGGTTCACTGCCACGCAAAGAACAAAAAACACAACAAAACCAGGAGAAGTCCAGGATTCAACTGCACATCCACGTCTTCAGTTTGTTAGAAGGAACGTACAATATGGGTAAAATTACAAAAAATGTGTGTATGTGCATATAGTTGTGCTCATAAGTTTACATACCCTGACTGAATGCACATGGGATGGCCTTGAATGTTCCAACATGACAATGACCCAAAACATAAGGCCAAGTCGACCTGTCATTGGCTACAACAGAGAAAACGTGAAAGTGAAGGAGTGTCCATCTCAGTTTCCTGACCTCAGTATCATTGATCCACTTTGGGGAGGAGTCAAACATGC
>JAPTYQ010000010.1:8442011-8452176 GCA_029814465.1 Ostorhinchus cyanosoma
GCCTCTGAACGTCCAAATGGGTCAAATCTGATGACCATGAAAAGATGAAAAACTGTATTTTACACCAATTATTCACACGTATTGATAGAATTAATGGATCAACAAATATTAAACGGTTCAGATGCTTTGGGTCGATGGTAGATGTTTATGGGTTCAACAAGTTAACATGACTAATATTCAACATTTAGAATTTCTTGACTTTGTAACGCTTTCCCTCTTGAATTTTAAGGATTATATCTTTCGTGTGTTTGACTTTTAAGAATCCTCGAGCACAAGCACGGGAAGCATGTAAACGTGAAGAAAATGTGCTAAAAAAAAAAAAACACAACTGCAATAATGTCATTTAGTTTTTCATCCTTGAGCGTCTTCGTATCAGCATGTGCAGCGAGTCTACGACAGCAGGGAAAACACAGGATTACACTGCCTCCAGAATAAAAGTAGCTCAACTTTATGAATTTTGAGTCACTAATAAAGAAACATTAAGTCAAAAAAAAAAAAAAAAAAAATGCTGGTTGGCTGTACTTTCCAAGATACAGCCTTGGGTCAAAATGTGAAATTCTGAGATTTAATGAGAGGATGTGTTTTTTACTCAAAAGGAATGTTTGTCTTAGTGCCACCAGATCGACTTCAAAAAACCGTCTGAACATTAAAATACATCCACTTTTACAGGTTATTTCTGAGGGAAGGTTCATAAATGTAAATAAATGTACAATGTAAAACACTTTACCACAAAAAAAACCCAACACTTTTCGGCAAGACGATAAGTGCTCAGTGTTCCATCGTTCATCAATAGAGCAGCATGGATAAATAAAAGGATAAAACAAATAAAATACTACAAAATCAAATAAAAAAATAAGTCATAAAATCAAATAAACCAAAAATAAAAATAATCAGGGATTTAAAAAAACAAAAACAAAACAAAACAGGATAAGAACCTAAAATTTAAAAATGAGTCACAATAATAAATAAATCGAGCAGAGAAACAGAACAAATAAATAAAAAGCAAAGTGGCTATTTCTTATTGAGCTCAGCGACGGCGGCAGGAATAAATCATTTAGTTCAGGGGCCATATTCCACCTAATATGATCTCAAATGTAAAATAATAACAGTGAAATAAGTAAAAAAATATTATTATAATAAAACATTTTTCCCACCGCCAAGGAGGTTATGTTTTCATTGGGGTTTGTCTGTTTGTTTGTTTGTTTGTTTGCAAGATAAGTCAAAAAGTGGACTTATGTACATTTCCACGTTCAAAGGTTGTTATTAAATGTTTATTTACCTTAGTTTTAGTCATGTGAGATTATATTCCTTTGTTTTCGATATTAGAAGATAGCTATTTTACCTCTTGGATTGGACGTCACTGTCATAAAAACAAAAGAGGAAGAAATTGGAGCGTCTCATTGGTCGAGAGACCGAGCGGAAGTCATCAAGTTTTACATCAAGCTTCAATATGGAAGTCTGCTCATATAATTTACAAGTTTTTGTCACAAAATGTAATGAATAATGAACGTGTCACAGTGTTATCGAGATGGAATTCACATGCAAAGACACCCTTCTCGAAAAGCTAGAATTGCCCGGAGTTCACCACAGATCGCCGAAAGGGTAAATTTAGTGAGAGCAATTGTCCCCATTAAGTGTGGTTCGAGAGATATTGTGCAAAGTACCGACGCTGTCACATGGGGGCGCCCGCGAACCAGCAGAGTTCTAAGGGTTAAACGGTGAATTTAGGAAGCTGTTATGAGAGGGGAAGTGAAAAAAATAGTCTACTATATATATTTTTTTGTTTATTTTTTTCTCTAATATCCTTTTACCGATGTGTCAGAATGAAACCGGTAATGAGCCTTGAAATATGTAATTATTCTGGAGTAGAAGGTAAAGGAAAAGCAATCTAATGGAACTGGATGGGAATCGTACTTAATTTTCAACACTCTCACCGTTTCCGTTGCCGGTCGTGGCGGCGGCAGGTGTTGCGGCGCGTCAAACAGCCGGGTGCTGCTGAAAATAGATTGATTGTTTCACTACATCAGGACATTGACTGATCTGAGCAGATGCTGAGACGTCTAAATAAACAGGTCTGGTCGCAGAACAAATGCGACACACGAGGAAGCGTAATGTATTCATCATTTGCTTTGTAGATGAAATAACTCATTTACTGTCACTGAAGTTTATGAAGAATGAGACGATGCATGACAGGAATAACAGCGTCCCCAGTTGAATATATACTATGGACATGTACAGTTAATCTTTAACCCTTTATCGGGCAAGTGACTATTTTGGGTCATTTCTGCAAGACAGTGACAATAGTTGCTTTTCCATTCAACGTCAAATATAACAAGCGCATAAAAATTTACCCAATGGCAAAACGACAATTTCGACACAACCCCAGTTTTGGGAAGAGGTGGTTTTTTGGGAGTAGCGTAAATGATATATTACGCAAAAGTGCAATGGAAAGATCTTTTTTCGCAACTAGACAGGTGAATTAAAAAAAAGAGATGACACACCAGGAAATCACTTTTTTTAAAAATATATATATTTAGTACGGGATAGAGGAGTAATATATAATAATAATAATAATAATGAATATATCTGTAAAACAACATATAATTACATTTGTTGCCATGTTTAGCAATTAGCATCTCGCGATAATAAATAAACAAATCGTCGCATTTGTGATTTAGTGGAAAAATGGACATTACGCGTTTCTGTTTTTTGACATTTAGTAAATATGGGTAAAATTTTGTGCATATGTCCAATATATATTTTTTATTCTATATTTTTATTCTTTTATCTTCTTGTTTTGCACCAAAAACTGCACAATTGGCACTTTTTATGTATTCTGCTGCTCTCATAGCGTTTTATTTCTTATATGCACTCACTATTTTACATTTTTATGTCCATGTTTGTCTGTAATCGTACCTGCTGCACAATCAATCAATAAAAGTGAAGTGAATTGAAGTACCCGCCCGCATTTCTTTTAATTCTACCCGTGCCCATACCCACGATTTAATTTTACACCTCATTCACGGTAGTTTAGTTTATTCGCACAACAAATACATAAGAAATCATAAATAAAATGTAACAGTGCAGGGAGGCTGAAAGCATAATATGCTAATGAAGAGGCCTCCCTTCAATAACTTAATTAACAATTAAATAAATCAGATTAAAAGAAATAACTAAGGTAGTAAGTAAATGAAACAATATAGTAAAAACACACTCACAAAAAAAAAAAATTCATTACTTAGAAAGATGCATGAATTTGTATATATATAGACTTTCAAGAAAAGTGGTAAACAAGGAGACATAAACAGAATTTAGGAAAATGTGAGGTTGTTTATAAAACTTTTGAAAATAGTAAAGGAGGGACACATTTTTAAAGTTTTACTCAAGTTCTTCCAAATCGTTGGGCCTCTGTAGAGGATTGTAAATTGTCGTCGATTCGATTTCGCATTAATTATCCTTAAATAATTGCTTTAGCGTATGTGATGGTTTCGGATATCTGAAACATGAAATCTGCATACGATAGAACATCATTATCACTGAATGTTTCACACCAAGACAAACACTTAGAAATTGAATGTAACTGATTGAATTGACAGAAAGCAGATGGCAAAAACAAAAAAGAAAAGTGGAAAAGAAAAAGTTCCTGTTTAGTTTCCAAAAAAAGTTTATTAAAATATGTTTTGTCCACATACCTTAGCAAATGTTTTGTTTTGTTTTTGGCTTTCTTTATTCGACATGATGAAAAAAAAGTGAATTTTCCCCCTCAGGGATCAATAAAGTTCATCTGTTCAACTGTATGTTCTTCCCTGGAGACAGAATTAAAGGCTCGGGGCTGATATTACCTAATAGGAACTTGTTGCCAGGATGTGTCTTGTATTTGCCAGCCAAATAAGACATCTGTAGTATGTTTTTTTGTTTTTTTTTTTGTTATTGTTTTTTTCCAGTTCAGTCATGCTGAAGGTGCAAAAATAAAATTGTTTCCAAAGTGGTCACAGGTGGTAGACAAAGGCATAAATGCTGGGATCAGATGTTGTATTAGTTTTCATCCTACACAGTACGCTGAATAAAACAATATTCACACTCTTTTGTTCTTTTTTTTTTTTTTTTTTTCCCCAGTCCTGTAAGCAAAAACACATAAGTATAAAAAAATATACATTTGGGAACAAGAAAAAAACTAATGAAACATGAACCTGCGTGGGAGTTCGAGTTCAAGAAAATCAGACACAAACTCCGTCGTTGTTGCGATCGAACCACTGAGTCGTAACAGCTCAAAGGCTGCGTTTCTTTTCTTTCCCCCGTTCCTTGACTGTCTGCGACTCAAAGTACAATAACTGAACTGAGAGAGCTCTTCCATCAGAATGTCACTTTGTCTGCTGGGACGGAAACGGGCTACTTCAGGTCAAGAAGCAGAGATGTACAAATAAAAGCCGAGACAAGTGGAAGGGAGAGGCGGGACGCAGTTGGAATGATAGAAATATGAAGACAGAGGAAAAAAAAAAGGATGGGGTACGTCTCAAAGGTTTAGCAGACGTGATAGGGAAGACGGGAAAAAAATAACAAAAAAAAAACTGGTGGATTGGACTTTACGGGATGGGATGAGTTGAACCTTTTAGACTGTCAGCTGTTTCGTAAGTTTATGATTACGTACAAACTAGAACACTAAAGGCGTTTCCCTAACGGCTCTACACGGCACGCATCGACTCCACCCCTTTTTTTTCCTTTTCCACTGGGGGTTGGACCTGGGACCCGTTCCGATTTTTCGTACCCGTTTCAGAGGTGGCTCTAGCACTAAAACATGACGTAAACAGCGCTGTTCTCTGATTGGTCAGTTGAAATGTCGTCTATACTCACGTTGAAACTCGGGAGTGTTTTCAGTGACAGCAGCATCAGTACCGCCTCCATGTCTCCAGCACCTCCCATCGTTGTTGTTTACTTTACCGACCGCGAGCTGACACTTTATTAGTCGGGAGTGTCAGGATTACAGGATTAACTCCTTTGGTTCTTCGGGTTTGTTCGTCTGTTGTGAGTGAATTCTGAATCGATTCATTTGATTCACCAATTAAATAAATAAATAAATAAATAAAAAATTGTAGGCATCAATCACAAACCTGCAGTACGTGGTTACCAAGTGTTTGCGTAGCTTGCCATCGATGGATTTTCATAGGCTTAACGCTTAATATCTCTTTTCTGTCCGTCTATGAATAAGCTAGTTCGCAAATTACAAAACTTAATAAAGGTTTTCCACTAGTACTTTAATATTTTGTTAATCTACTTTACGTTGTTTAACCCATAAAGACCCAGTGCTACTTTTGTGGTAGTTCCCAAATGATTTTTTCCCCCTCTATATATATATTATCACCATTTATTGTGAAATAATCCTCTGTATTTTGCATTTTAGGCTCAATTTCATTAATCTAAAAATATCTATATAAATATAAACATCTGTACAAATAAACATCATTGTTGCACATTCTGATGGCATGTGTGTTTCCCATAAAGTGAAATTTAATTGCATTCCTTGTCGCTGTGACCTTTGAGTGGCTTCATACTGTATCACTAAACATAATGACAGCATTTATCTGGGTCCGTCGCGCCTACGAGTGCAATGCAATCATCTGTCTGTCGATCCCAGTGCGCTGAAAACAGCCGAATACGCTCAAAAGAGACACTTAAAACCCTCCAAAGAACGCATTTGGCAAATAAACCATGGTAGCTTCTTTTCTTTTGCCCTATTTTCCAAATGATCAAAAACATAAAGTGAAGCTTATGGAAATATACAAGATATAAGTGTGGAACGCTGTAAGTGTGTTCCACCAATCAGTGTTCTTCAGTACATAGCCCCGCCCCTCAAGGGTTCTTAAAAGACCCACCTCCTACAGTACTAGGATCTTTTTTCAGGGTAAGTTTGAGGTTGAGGGAAAGTTTTTTTTTTTTTTTCTGGGTAATTTCAGTGTAAATCAGGGATGCAGCTCTGCTTAATATGTGTCTCTATAAAAACAGTAAAGGAAATAATACAATGTTTAGCACAGAATACAACTTTTTAATGAAAATTCACAAAAACATTTTAAATAATGTCCCAAACCAGCTCTATGTTACCTTTACATGAAAAAACCATAAATGCAGTTTTATTTGTTTGCTCCTTTTCTGACTTCAGTGAGTCCATGTCTTGTTAAAATCTCTGCATTCTTAATCACTCTTTCTTTTTTTTGTTTTTTTTTGTGGTTTTTTTTGGTGTTAGCTGACATCTTTATGGGCTGAAACTGACCAACAAACCAATCAGTGCATAAACCTTATGCTGAGTATAGAAAGTATGTGTGAAAACATATTCATTTAGCAGATTCTACAAAATAAAAGCTGCATGATATATATTTACATTAACTTTTAATTAGTCAGTGACCTCATGCGGGCCGATCAGGGTCAGCTATCGGGTCTTACTTTGCCCAGGTCTGGTGTAAATGTACTGAGGCCTGTTTTTATTCCTGTTTAATTCAGAATAAAGGTTAATTCCGCTTTAAGATGACCATGTAAACACCTAGTTCTGGTTGAAAATGACTATTTTGAATTAAACTTAATTCCGAATAAAGTCATTAGTTAATTCCACTCTTAATTCTGAATTAAGGGGGATCAAGTCAATTCAATAAATGTACAAAAATGAGACCGAAAAGAATCCGGATGAATTCTTGGAGCCTCGACAAACGAATATTCTATCAAACCTGTCGATGTGGAGGAACAGTGTCTTTATTTGGAGCTGAGTCTGTCTCTAAAGGACAACCCGTTCACCCCGAGGAGGAAATGTCTGCTGTTTATGTCCGTGATCTTGTTCTTCCGGTCACTACACACAGCTTATGACCACGGCCGAGCGCAGGAACATAGATCAACTGGTAAATTGAAAGCTTCACCTTTGGACTCCGCCCCCCACCCCTCTCTCCACGACAACAGCACAGTATTAGTATGACCGCCGACGCCACCCCACACCCCCCACGCCCCCTCTACGTCATGGCATATGATCCTGATGCCACCGGTTTAGACATCCTCCGTTTCCTGGCTTTGCTGTAAATCAAACTTATGAACAGATTTGGTGACAGAATCAACCTCCCACTTGAAACGAGTTCCAGGGAGATGATCTGAATAAATAATTAATACAAGTCATGACAGATAGATTTTCAGCTTCATCAACTCCCGTGATTCCACTCTACGTATCACACATCTACGTGTCTTTTTTTTTATTTTTATTTTTTTCTATATATATACAGTTGTGCTCAAAGGTTTACAGAATTTGTGATTTTTTTTATCCGTTTTTCAGAGAATATGAATAATAATACACAAAAGTTTCTTTCACTCATGGCTAGTGGTTTGGTCAATCCATTTATTATCCATTTATTATAGTTTTTTTTTTTGCTCTTTTTAAATCATACTGACAACAGAAACTATCCAAATGACCCCGATCATAAGTTTACATACCCTTGTTCTTCATCCTCTGTATTGGCCCCGCCCCTTTCACATCAATGACAGATGTTAGTCTTTTGTGTTTAGTTGTGGATGAGACACTTTATTTTCTCAGATGCTAAAGCTCCCCATTCTTCAAATTTGTTGGTATTTTCTCGGCGAAACTTACACTGGAAATGAAACACACTTATAGTATTTCCTTGTTTTCAGTTTTAATTAATGTCAGCATTTCCTTGTTCGAGTTTAATATCCTTTCTAAACAGTTTAACTCTGCTGGCCATTGAGAGAAGACGGGTCCAATGTGGCCCGTAGGATGAATTACACTGAAGATATTAACACTCAATGGTGTAAAAATCATTTGAATTCAGGTTCCACATACAGAACAATTAGATCTCAATTGGGTCAGACCAGTAAAATATGATCATAATAGTCTAGAAATAATGAAAACTGCAGATTTTGTCTTTGTTTTAGTGTAAAAAAAGTAAAGTTACATGAAAATCTTCATATTAACAAACTATCTTTTGACAAAAAATATGAACAACTTGAAATGTCTTAAGAGAAGGAAGTGTAATTTTACCAATATTCTGCCTGTTACTAGAAGTTTTGTGTATTTGTAATTGTAATATAAGTTATAATTGAGGCAAAAATATTGTTAAAATTGCATTTGTTTTTCTTAAGACATTTAAAGTTATTCATGTTATTCAGATTTTGAAGGAAACGTTGTAGATGTAAAACATTATCGTAATGTAATTTTACTTTTTTTTCACTGTTATTATTTTACTGGTCGATTTGAGATGATATTGGGCTGAATTTGGAACTGAATTAAAACCAGTTTGACACCCCTGATATAAATAAACGGATAAATGTTATGATATAAACCGACAATGAGCTTCCCCATGTTTGAAAGACCAGCATCACACACAAAAAAAAAAAAAAAAAAAAAAAATATTTAACAGAGAGCTACTGTACTGTACTGGTTGGTTTCCAGCAAACTAAAGGTGCTCATGTTGAGGGCATGAACAACTGGAAAAAGACAAAAATACAGACACTCGCTTGGTTGGAAAATGTAAAAAGCCTTTATTTCATGAGGGCATGTGGATCAGTTCACAGGAGCTGGAGTAAAAAGCACACCGACGCCTGAGCCTTCTTCACCCTGAAGAAGACTAATGCCGACCTGCGTTGGTGTTTTTTTTTACTCCAGCCCCTTTTTGTCTTTTTCCACATATATATTATTTAATTAAAAAAAAAAAAAACCCTAACAGCGTAGCCTACAGTATAGTCCATTCTCTGAGATTCAAAGCTACTTTAATGCCAAATGAATTTCTCTCTCTACACTATTTAACCTTTCTTAAGTGATTTAATTCAAGTCCATTCAATTTTATTTACAAAGCACATTTCATGCACATGGCAGAGACTCAATATGCTTCACAACAGATTTATCCTCCTGAGACCCAGCAATGCATTTTTGTCCTCTGTAAGGGGCGAGAGTTTCACAGCTTTACTTTGAAAAAAAAACAAAAAAAAAAAACTGTTAACTGCAAAGGACAATCCATAAAAAATAAAATAAAATCCAAATTGCATATGAAATGAAAAACTGCTGTGTTATGCTTTTATTTTGCAATCAAGACAAAAAAAGAGTCAAAACGTTTACTTTCCTGGGTTTCGGAAGGATATAACAGCTATGGTTAAAAAAAAAAAAAAAAGAGTGCAAGTGGAAGTAAACAACCACACACACACACACAACTCCACAGAGCGCTGTCGAAAAAAGATGCATTTTTAATCTGTTTTTAAAAATGGCTCCTGATGGGGCATGTCGAACTGCATCAGGCAGGGTGTTCCATTTTTGTGGGGCATATACACTCAAAGCTGCCGCCCCTTTTTCTTGGATCTGGTGTGAGTGTTCTTGCCGGGGTGTAAATGATGAGCATATCTGTGATGTACTTTTATCACCATTTATTCTAATATTATCCTCCGTGTTTTGACTTCTTTTTTTTTTTTTTCCCCAGTGTAAATCATGTGTTTTCTGATTTTTAATTCGTGTTAATTCATGTAGACGTTCATAAAAACTCAGAATACAGTTGAGGGTTATTATATTAGAAACAGAAAAGGTGACTTTTTTAGCAAATATATCAATATCTGAACATAATAAACAAGCATCACCTTGAGTTTTACTAGTGAATCAATGTTGTAGAAGATGACGGGGTTTCCAATTTCAAAATAAAAGACCCAGTGTTACTTTTGTGAGCCCCAAATGATTTTTTTCCTCTATATTTAACTTATCTTAAGTGTTTTATCACCATTTATTGTAATATTATCCTTTTTATTTCGATTTTTTCCTGTGTATATCCTGTATTTTCCTATATTTAATTCACTGAACATGTAGACGTTCATAAAAATTCGGAATACAGTTGAGGGTTATCATATTAGAAACAGAGAAAACGGAAGAAAAAAGTGACTTTTTCAGCAAATATATCAATATCTGAACATAAAAAACAAGCATCACTGTGAGTTTTACTGGTGAATCAATGTTGTAGAAGATGACGGTGTTTCCGCTTTCAAAATAAAAGACCCAGTGTTACTTTCATGAGCCCAAATGTGTTTCGCCAAATAATTTTTCTTCTTTTATCTTAAGCATTTTATCACCATTCACTGCAATATTATCCTTTTTATTTCATTTTTTTTCCAGTGTAAATCTTGTATTTTCCGATTTTTAATTTAC
>JAPTYQ010000010.1:9093208-9105487 GCA_029814465.1 Ostorhinchus cyanosoma
TATCTATCTATCTATCTATCTATCTATCTATCTATCTATCTATCTATCTGTCTGTCTGTCTGTCTGTCTGTCTATGTCTGTCTAAATGTTATCTATCATTTAAACAGACTTTCTGAACCCACATGAGATTCTCCCCCTTTTTGTATCATATAAAACAAGATTTGTATCTGACACAAGGTGGCAGCATTGAGTTATTAGTGACAGCAGTTCCTCATACACTTCAGTGAGAGATGGCTTGAGACCTTGCAGCAATTAAATATAAAACATTTTTGGTTTTTAATCCGGCAAATCTGCAATTGTTATAGCAAAATATGATAAGATACTGGAGCCACTCATTGTGTAACATAACCAACACAAAAAGACAAAAACTGACCATTCAAGCAGCAACTTTTTGTTTTTACCGTGTGTTAGTTCAGTTGCTGACATCAGGTGATCAGTGTATAGTTACAGCTTGACTTTCTGGTTAGTCAAACATTTATCCGATTTGCCTTTAGAGGCAAGGACTTCCCATTTTCTACTTGTACTAGCGAAGCAGTTTGTACGAGTACACGCTTGAGGAAAGACTGGGAAAGACTGCAAGCTATATTTGATGTTCAAAGCACATTTAGCCAGACGTGGACTACATATTTCCTGTAATTCAGTAAATCCAGTCCATGTAACACGCTCTAAAGGAGGAAATGTCTTATTGTTTAAACGAGACAAAAGTTTTCACCAGCTTCATGTTAATATTCAGAGACAAAAATACTTCAAAACAGTCATCAAGAAACATATGCACATTTAGCATAATCACATACTGCATATATATAATGAAAATAAGTCTAATCTGTGTACAGATGCCAAATAGTCACCTCCAACAGTAACACAGAACATATTAAACAGCCTGAAGCATCAACTGATGAGACAATCATTTCCTAGTAGCAGTCTTTGTTATTGCTCTGTACATTTGTAACTGTATTTTTTCTGTAATTAAAGCAGCATTGAAAAATGATGGCGAAATGTTAGTTTATCAAAGACACAGTGCAAATATCCAAAGAAATAAATCATTAAAACTATTGCATTTTTTTCTGCTTTGTGGCTTAAGGACAATGCTCAAAAATCAAAAAATGCTTCTAATTTTTTATTTCTTTTTTCAGATGAAAAACATCTTCTTTTTAAAGTGCTGTAAATCAATTTAACACTTATAAGTCTATACATTTCTCATTATTGTAATTTGAAAGCAAACCCTATTACAGGCTAATGGTATGTTTACACATTTCTGTTCCATATGCTGGGGTACAATCAACCATGTCATGAAACAATGTCGAGGCAGAGCACATAATGTGGATATTGTACTGGTGGCACAGATTTCCATTTTCACACAGACAATGGGACTGGGGGTTGGCTAGGGGATGTCTGAGCCAAAGAAAAAAAATAATTTTACAATACTCATCAGAGTTTCCAAAACACTGAATGATTTACTGCCAAATTAATTACCCCTTACCCAACTTTAGACAATAATGTTCAGGGCTGTCTATTGGAACAGTTTTATTCTATTAACGTTCAATTTGCTGTTCAGCCAGAGTGACTTCATATTTAGATTTTATTATATTTTCCTAGTGAATGTGTATTATTGCATCCACAATAGAAGGGCAAAGAATTACTTGGTATTTTCAGTTGAATCACCTGTGCAGCAGAGATGGTATCAGCACATTATTTGGGGGGTAGAATTTGTTAAAAAAAAATGTTTAAACACTTTACATATCTGACCCAGAGCTTTACAAAAGGTGCATTTACAGAGTGAATTCAAGCACAGTACAGTTTAATTAATTGAAACTTTTACAATATAAGCTCGCCTTCAAAACCAAAACCCGTTTTTAATCAGGTTGAGGGCTTGTTATTCAAAGCTTTATTGTGTAGATTTGACAAAAGTACAGTATTAACAACACTTGTGAAATCAAAGTTGGTATATGCTTTTTTTAATTAAAATTTATCATTATACTTTTTCTCTGTATGAAAAGCTGCAGGTTACAGGGACTTGAATGGACTTGGAGCACAAGTAGAAGCTGGCTTGTTGACCTAATCCAGATCCGGGCCACCTGCGTAGACTGGCCTGCTCTCCCGTCTGCCTCCTGTCCGGTCTCCAGGAAGTGGTCACCGAGGAGCCCACTGCCCCCTTTTTCCCTCCCGTTCCATCTCTCCAAACACTGTACAGTGGTAAGAACTAGGCAGATGTGCAGATTATGAACCCTGTGAAATGTTAAAACACTAAACACAGAGATACTGAAAAATGGTCGTAAGCTTTAAAATTCATACAAACACGTATTTAAATCATTTAGATGTAGGCTAGTAGTTACATCAGGCACAATAAACCAGATAAGTAGGACAATTCAATATACAGCCATCACAGGTTTGTGTCAGTAAAGGGGCCGGTCTGCCTTGTTTTGGTTTTTTGTGTCTCTGTTCAGCAGTCGATAGTTTAACCTGCCCATAGCATCCATCTTGTGTGGCCCCCCTCGCATTACCATTGATCTGAGGGAAATAAAGAGCACACGTGTTATTATATACAGCCCAGAAAAACACCCTCTCACATGATGGAGTGAACAGGCCAAATGTATGAAATATTGCCCCTCAGATATATTCTGTCTTCCTGTCAATAGTGCAGCCTTTGCCCACAACCGAGATCAATAGGGACTTATGTTTTCATGATAACACATAACGATGTTGTCTGTTTTTTTTTTTTCTGAAATCAAAGCCCTAATTTTTTTTTTCTTTTCTTTTCTCTTTTTTTCTTCGTTTTTAAATCCCATTGCTCTTTTTAAATCATCTATTCTGAATATGTATACCCGGCTACATTGTGTTTTCCTAAAGCACAATAAAAACGACGTGGGCCTACCAGTCTACGACATGGCAGTTACAAATTTACATGTTGGTTTTCTGGACGTTTCTCTGAAGCTTTTGGGGGTCTCTCATGTGTGAGACTGCTCAGCGGAGAGAAGACACCCCTCTGTAAAAACATCTGTTGTGGAAATGGCTGTCAGACTCCCTTTTGTGGGCTCCGTCTCTTCTTTGCACAGAGATTGTCATTTGTTTTGATCATTTATGTGGGTGAAAGAATAATGATAAAGAATCTGGAAAATGTACCCATGCAGTTGAATGGTCTACAGTTAAGATTTTTTTAGGTATAGGAATATTTTGCTCTGATTTGGTGATGCTAAGATCTGCACATTGATGCGTATCGTGTTGTTATTCTCTGAAAATGTTAATGACATGACAACTTATTGTTTATAATGCTTGCATATTTTTTTTCAAGCAGTTTTGTGTGTGAACAGGGTGGTCAGTTTTAGTTTGGTAAACATTTGACTAAAGTTGGTGCAACTTCAGTTCCAGAAGTTCCTGTTTTTTGGTTTTTTTTGTTTTTTTTTTTAAAGTAGTGATAAATGCTTCATGTTGTGACTTTCTTTCTCCACCCAAAACAAGGGCCGTTTTACCCGTACCACCACTTAATACATCACCTATAGGCCTACTTTATTTAATCAGCTGCCATTTTCTTAGTCAAGCTCAGTCTTTCTATTCATTTCTTTTCACTTCTCTACTTATTCGTCAAGTCGGAGCACATCGTAACGCAGACATTCAACCTTTATGAAAGAGTCTGTACAGAAATAAATGATTATTTTCCTGAAAAACATCTCAAATGAGAGGTACAGGGAAACTAGAGATGACAGAGTTAAAAAGTGCATCTGTGTGTGCTGATGGCTAGTTTGATGTTTGATGAGTGTCACTAGGGTTTATTATCCGGAGCTGCAGCTAAACTCAGCGCTGTTAGATGTGTGGCGTTCTGTCAGGATTCAGAATCTCACCTGGGTTTAGAGTCAGTCCTGCTGTAGCAACAAGAAAGAGAGAAAAACAGGCGCCTCAAAAGTGACACGTAGTAGCCTGTGTGACAGTATCATTTCATAAATCCTCATATTTAAACAAAACTTTCTTATTTATGAGACACCAACAGCATGAGATGAGAAAATCTAAATATTTGTCATAAAGCATGGAGCCAAACTGAAATGATTCGTAACAGCGTGATCCTGACATCAACTGGGAACCTGTTTGTGATTCTATGATTTTCCTGTGAACAGGTGAGTGTTTGAGGAGAGTGACACCTCATAAACTAGCTGATAACCTGTTCCTGTGTCTTCTTATCTGTCTTCCCGTACAATCCCTGGTCCCTGAGCATGTTGTCGTTTCCCCTCGGGCCCATTATCAGATCCCCTCTGTGTAGGCTCCCAGCAGCTGCAGTTATTGTAGAGAAGACTCTTCTTTTATAGCCTCATGATGTCTGTGACAACACAAGCTTTTTATGAGTGTGTACATGTTGTTTTGTGGTTGCGTTGATGGAGTTTCCTCCTCATTACTTACAAAAAAAAGGAATGAAAACATGATCTCTTTAGATTTACAGGCCTTTTATTTTTTTCTGGCTATAAATTTAAAAATCTTTTAGTTGATTTGTAACGTCACAAATTCAGTTAAAGTGAAAATAATATTATAAAGCTCAAATTTACAGTATCTAATAGTACCTTACGAACAAGAAAGGACAAAGGATTGAATGCTGAATTTAATGTTGAGTCTTTCCTCAAATATATGATTAATCATCTTTTCTATCATGTTTCAGCAGCGATCGCCCCCTCGCACTATCTGTGGGAAACGTGTTATCTCCTTCTGCCATTCATGTACACATTTATTGGATTCCAGGTCTCTGGGATCAATCTTTTGGCCACCAGAGGAGCATAACTAATGGCAACATTAGAATGGCTTTGTGAGAGGGACTGGCCGGATGCGGGTTAACCAAGCAGGAAATAATCTAGGATTTTATATCCTGCATGAATGGCTATAGGATATGCTGAGAATAAATTAATCCCCCCCAAAATTTTTAGGAGTGAGGTTATCTTCAGAATAAAACAGTTTCAGAGGGGCGGGTTTGTTTGGCTGATTTTTATTTTTTTTTTTGTGGGAGAAGGAGGATGGAAAGGGGGGGTACAACTCCCCTTCATACACACATGTGAAATTTCTTGGCAGATAATGACCGTCATCTTAATGCTCAGCCAGGGTCAGACCGTCTATTCTGTTTCTGACTGCAGGTCTAGACGCCCTTCCTCTGGAAACCCCCCCCACCTCTCCGTCCTTTCTAAGACCCACTTCTATTTTGCTGTTGTGCCCAAACAAGGATTTTATAAAACGGGTGACATCGCCACACAAGCTGTCTGCCGAATCCCCCTTAATTAAAGTGACGTTTAAAGCTTCCCTCAGACACTAATAAACCCCCCTCTCCATTAAGATCCTCCTAATTACTGTGAGCAAAGGAAAAGGGGACACACACAGACAGACAGTGCGGAGGTAAGCCTGCTGGCATTTGGCCCCATAAGCTGAGTGCCACACAAAAGAAAATGTCCCCTGGGTTACCCATCCTACCAGAGAGACTCCTTTTATTTAACCTCTCCCCCTCTCCTGCATGTTTTCTTCTTTATGAATGAAAGTATATGACATGTGGGGCTGAGAGTGTCCATTCATGGAGCTGGAGGAATGCATGAATCACAGCCTGCTGATTAGTCATTAAGCAGTCCTTTGACATTACCATTGTATTAATGTGCATGGCTGAAAGGTGCAGGAATGTTCACAAAAACAAACAATCTGTGGTTTGTTTTGCAGGTAAAACAATAAGCACTGAAACAGCTTTTGCCCAATGTCAATAAATGCCTAAAAAAAAAAAAAGTCATTCACATAACCTCACATGGCTTTTTCAGTTGCTGAAATACATTGAGGACAGGAGAATCTGATACTGTCACATCTCACACGGAGGTACAAGTAGAGAGTGGACAGTCGCTACCGCTACGGTGGCAGAGGCCGGCGCAGAAAGGTTAAATGTGTTTGGTTCGTGTCCTGGTCTGCAGATTAATGACATTAACAAAGTTTCCATTAGTCGTGCAACTGGGGGAGACATGGGCGTCCATGCGGAAAGCCACATGACCAAGGCAGAGATAAGAGAAAATGAAATACGTCTTCGTGGAGACAGAAGGGGCCAGGAAGTGCCACTCCAAATTAGCTGCAGGCCCAGTTTGTTGTTACTTCATTAACCCAACAGCCCCGGGAAAAATAAAAAGCAGGGTCACAACCTTTTAGTGGTGGGGAAGCCCAACATTTGTAAAAAGAAGCCCCTGAAACTTTAGGCCGTTGTACCTACTGTTGACAAAGTGAGGGAAAGTTAGAATGCAATCCCTTAGATCCAAGCATTTTATATGAATAAGATTATAATAAATTATACATTCCTTAGTATTATTTAATTAAGTATATTTATTGTTATGACAGGATCATGTTATTTTTTTCTGTAATTAGTTTTAAATTCACATGCATTTTTTATTTTCTTTAAGCTATTTGGTATCAGTTGGACCTGATAAATTTAAAAACTAGGGATCTTTAAACATTAAGTCATCCTCATACGGGGACAACATGGCCTTATTTTACAGAATAACACCGGTGTTTTATCAATATGTGACAAATCACAATCAAACTTTTATTTCAATGCCTGCCGTGGCTGGGGTGAAGCTTGTTAAATCTACATGCTTCATCAAACTGCAGTTGTTGTCAAGCATAAATAAGCATATTTTAATGATAAATTCTGAAGAGGTTTTGTACCTTATCCATTTTTATCTCAAACTCAGCTCTTAAAAGGTTTAAGTAAGTGTGACTTGTTTATTTTTCAGTTATTTTTACACTGAGATGTGTGTTTAGTGGGCTTCTCCTCCCACTAAAAGACACAAAAAGTATTAAGAAGAATAAAGAATAACACGTAGGAAACATAAAATGTAAAATCATTGGGTTAATATTGAAAAATACAATTGTATCCAATTTTAATTTTTTTTCATTCAGTGTGCAACAACAATCTACTTCTATTTCATAATTCTCTTACATGACTCAATTCGCTGATATGTTTTTACTTGATGTGCTGCAACTCCATGCAAAGCTTAATAAAACTTTCAGCTTTTTCTGGGCACATATTATGCCTCTCTGTATAAAACTGCGACTACACTGGTGTATAAGTTCAGTCACATGTCATTCTTCATCTGTCAATCAACTTTTAGCCCATAAACTGTACAAAACACAGCTGAAGGAGAGCCACCCTTCAGTTTTAGACAGTAACACAGCCTACTGTATGTGAGCTCACCGCCGGGTGCTCCACAAACGACAGAATAAAATAGGATATTGCCGGATGACTTACATCATCAATATTAGATCATGTGCATTGTGTTGTGTTTGTTGCTTTCTAACATTTGGTGGTGCTCTTCAAAACAGAGTCGAGTGGTATAATGCCGTCCTTGTTGTTGTAACTCGAGCTGAGCTGTGGCTCTTTATTTGCAGGCAGTGACTTTATTAGAGTCTATGGTTACAGACCCTTGGAAGGAGGGCTATTGTATTCTCACCCCTTCTCTGGCAAACATAGCTCTGCTGCTCTGTTCCTTTGTACACTCTTCATAACAAACAGGCCAAAGAGAGGCTGCAAAATGAAAAAAAAAGTTACTGGCATTAATTGTGGTCATTTCTTCACTTTTATATTTAGTGTTTATTTCTTCTAAATCCTGATAAAGTCCACCTTCTTTCTGTTCTACCCCCCACCCCCCCACTCCAACAACATATTTCTACATAATTTATTTTTTGAAGGACCTACGTTTACCGTCCATGGGGTCCAGATTGGTAGCAGCGCACCAGGTTAGTGTTAGCATTATGTGAACCAGAGATCTTCGTGTAAATTGACACGTGATCAAATGAAAATGAAAATGCGTACTTGTAGCACACCAACTGCCATAAGAACTGGCATGACATACAACACGATTTCATGAGGTCAGTCTTGCCTTTTCTTTCTCTTCTCCTTTTGTATGTTTCAGCATCAAATCTCACAACACCACAGCTTTCATTTTCCATCCTGTCCTCCCCGATTTTTTTTTTGGAGTGATTACCCACCAGTAAAATAAAGAATAATGCATCATCATAACTGTCATCTTGGTGTGTTTCTTGACTTTAATTGGCCGCTGATCTGTCCATTCTTTCAGATGAAATGTGATGCTTTTCTTTGGCAGTTAGACTACCTCCCCTGCAGCTGTATGAAGAATCATATCTTTCGTCCTGTCAGTGGGAAACAGTGGCTTAATACCTCTGATTCCCAAGCACTGACTAATAAAGGTGGAGAAGAGTAATTACCATGGTGGTAATGGAGGGGCAGCAAGTTGCCCCTGGTCAAATAATAAATCCATTAGTGCGTTCTCTTCTGCAAAAAAACACAACTGAAAGGTTAATGAATGTGATGACTTCTACTTTCCTTCCACAAGCCAGGGTATTTATGGAAGTTAAAGTGTGTCCAGGGGATAACCACATCCAAGCCACTGGGGTGTGACTTCTTAATGACGGTCTATGATCTGATCAGCTCTTTTTTTTTTTTGTTTTTTTTTCCTGTGTGATTTCTAACCTTCCATTTGCAGCAGAGGTCCAGACTACTGTAGGCGTGGTGTGCTGTATGGGGGAGTTGTTTGATATTCTTGTATTTTCAGCTAGAAGCTAAAGCCACAATTGTTTAGATAGCACAGAAAATGATCACAGAAACCTCAAAAATTGGTCAGATTCTAAAGAAAGAAAATCATACACCAAAAAAAACAAACAAATAAATAAATAAATAAATGGCTTAAACCTTTGTTGAAGAAATGCTGCCATCTAGTGTTAAGAGAAGTGAAAAGAACCAGAGATGATGAGGTGAATGTAGGAGAAATTGAGGCCAGTTACATGTCTGAAAGTCTGTGTTATGTTTGAGAGGAAAAGATGATTGAGTTATTTCTAAAACACTCAAGAAATGGTGGTGACTCATTTTATTGCTTTTTAACAAAATCAAAGCAGTCTATATTTCATGTACATTTCTGACACCATCAGTCTCATCCAGGCTACATTTGGGGGCACCAATTCTAGGTTGTGGGCGATTTTAAGCATCTGCAGGTGTTTTTCACAAACGTAGCTGGAGCTTGACACAGGAATGAGCGCGACTTTGGCAGTGATTGTGTTGGGATTCTCCTTCAAAATCTGTCTCTAATTCTCTATCCCCTGCATTCGTTACATTTGTTATTAAAACAGACCTGAAACAGGATTTAAGAATAACAATGAATCAATCATTTAATGAACAATAATCAAATATACACAGATCTGGGGTCTCCCAAGGTTACAGAGAATCAGATTCCTTCGCCAACAGACATGAAGTCATCAAGCGTAGCATCTCTCAGACCCCTCCATCCTCAAGTTATCTTTTCCCTACCTCTTTATACTCTTTACTCTGGGTGTTGCCTTCACTACAGAAATCCAAATCTTACCAAGTGTATTTTTTTCATTTCTAGTCAAAATATGACATCATACTTAAAATAAGACAGAATCACCTAAAGAGTAACTTTCCAGTGAGATATAAGAACTGATTTTTAGACAATAGATCTGGAAAATGTTATTTGAAGAAATCCTTCCAGGATAATTTTCACTTGTTCTATAGGCAGATTTATTTGCTTAATTCAAGACTTTTTTTATTTTTTTTATTTTTTTTGCTTAATTCAAGTAACAGCAAAAAAAATCTGCCAATTGGAACACATGAAAATGATCTTTCCAAGATTTCTTGAAATAAGATTTTCACGATCTATTGTTTAAAACTCAGTTCTTATATCTCACTTACAAGTTACTCTTTTAGGTGATTATGTCTCATTTTAAGTGTGATGAGATATCCCTCAGATTTGACTAAAAATGAGAAAAATACATTTGGTAAGATTTAGATTTTTGCATTGCTGTTTTGAGGCACAGAGTAGAGCAGTCGAATTGTATCATCTGTAGAATAATTTGCTGATCAAGATTTGGTAACTACAGTCGTCAGTCAAGTGTTAAACTCCCTGTACCTGCCTGAAAATGCCTTGTATTAGACAAAATCTGGCCACCATGGAGTAGGTTTTCTACAGCTGTTTGAAGAAGTCTGTGTCCTCTCAGACCACTTGAATTCTAATATGCTGAAAGGTTATTATGGAATTTTTGCCGAGTGATGCTAAAAAAAGTGTCAAGCACTGCAGCTTGACACTTTTTCAATCTTGTCACATCTGCATAAGCCTCCTAACAGGGGTCCTGGTGTGCATGTTAACACAAACTCTATGTACTATCATTATTTTCATATGAAATTTTAGAGGCAGTCGGATGTCAGGGTCAGCAAAACCTTCTCTGCTGGTGTAAAGATTCAGAATCACTGACCTACATATACACCTGACTTTTTTTTATTTCTTCGTTTGTTCTGTGAAGCTGTATTAAAGTAGTGGTTCTCAAACTTTTTACAGTGGAGTATTCCTTGAAATATACTTTTTTAGGCAAGTACCCCCAACCCTCACTTAAGCATTTTTGATTTGTTCCTGTAGCAAATGTGTGTTTATATTTTCAAAATTTTGTAAACAAACAACATATATTTAACTGTAATACATAAAAAATACATTGTGATATCATGAGTTGCGTACAGTACCATGCCAATTAAAAGTGGCGCGTTATCTGTATGCATTATAAGCTTTCAGCATAAAATAACACGCCGTTAGTGATTGGCACGGGTTAGTGGCTAGCGCAATTAGTGGTTAGGGTTAGTGATTAGTGGCTAGCGCATTGACACGCCATCAATGGTGTTGAATAACACACGGAAGGATGAAAATGTGTACGTATAGCACGTCAAATGCAATAAGAAGTGGCGTGAAATACAACACTATTTCATGAAATCAGTCTGTTTAATAACGGTTTTCCTCACAGGCAACGGGCGACAGAGGAGAAGAAATTGATTTGGTCGTAGACATTAAAAAATGAACTGTAATTTTTGTTGAATATAATGTATTTTACTAATCTTGAGATGATGTACGTGGTGCAGTTTCAGTGAAAGAAGACCTGCTGAGGTGTATTGAGTGGGTTTAATACTTCCATTCATTCTCGCTACTTGAATCGCCTGTTATACTGCGTTTTTTTGGGGGTTTTTTTGCACAGTATTGATGTTACGGTAGTGATATTAAAAGGTGGCTGAAGTCAGGCAGAACACCACTGAAGGCCTTGGTGTCTAATATATGACCCACCACTACATTTTAAGAAGGTCATCACATGAAGAATGAGGGACCTGATGACAAGTTACAATATACATGAGTGACGGGTACCGCAGAGGCAGCACCGCGTAAACGGATAGATACCTGAAAAACAGGACAATAACGATGAGGCAGGGAAACGGCGTGTCGATCCCTCCGAGTTCTCTGCTTTTATGTTTATTAACCCATAAAGACCCAAACAATGATCAAAACCATGTACTGATTTAAAATGTTACATACCTGTTGATCCACTAATCCTATCAATACTTTCAGTTTCTGATCTTTTTTTTTTTTTCGGGCGCTAAGCTTTTGGTCCTCATGTGGTGTGGGGGGGCGTGGCCTCAACTGAGAGGGGCGTGGTATGAGTGACAGCATAAGAAGAAGGATAGGGACCTTCTATGTAGGAATGTAGGCTGCTCCCACTGACCCGTGACATTTCAGTATGAGCTGCAGTGTAGTTGGATTAAATAGAATTCACTTCAGGCAAATGTCGTACAGTATTTGAGTACAAAGCTGTATGTGGACACAAAAAAAGACCCCAGACATGAGGTTACTTAAGGTCAGGGAGGTTTGTATAGATCGGTTGGAGGTTAAAGTGAACACACGCTGATGTTAATATGCAGGATAAACTACATTCACAGCAGAGGAGATAAAGGAGTCAGACACACAGGCTGGAAGTTTAGAAAGGAGAGTTTGAGCAGCCAGATAAGGAAGTGACATGAATGGAGGGTTTTATTAAGGTGAAGGATTCGGAGCGATTTACAGTAGGAGAGTGAGCGTCTGGGAGAGAACATCAAAGGCTGGATATCTGCAGGGCACTGCCACCTGCAGCTAAGAGGATTGATGCTGCACACCACTCTGTAATTCACGATTCTGATCTTATAATAGAGTCACATTGGCTTCGTCGATTTACACCATTTTTTTTTTTTTCTTCTTCCGGTAGATGTAGAACGGCTCTGTCTGAGGTTAACTCCACCGTCCACACCGTCCTTCTTTACTTCCTTTTTCTACCTTATTTCCATCTTTCTTTCCTTCTTTTCTTCTGTCTTTTCTTTTCCTTCTTGTATCTTTGTTTCTTCCATTACTTTTTTCCTTTTTACTTATTTCTTTCATCTTTCATCTTTTTCCTTTTTTCTTATTTCCTTTC
>JAPTYQ010000010.1:9168984-9190632 GCA_029814465.1 Ostorhinchus cyanosoma
TCTGATTGAATTACAGGACTGTGGTTGAAGTATGCTTTCTGTCATGTATGTACTTTCTCCTTAGAGGTTACAATAGCAAACCGGTGGTTTTTCTGCCGACTCAATTTAAATGTCTCAAGATTTTGTCCTAACCACACATTTCTTTCAAAACAAGCAGGATCGACGGTTAACCCTAACCCTAAACGTTCTAAATCAGTGGCTTTTTTGGGGTCTTTATGGGTTAAGAAGGAAGCGTCGAGTGAACTGACAATATAAAAGCTTTGAATCTTTGGATCTTCTCCCAACACCTACTATGTTTCACCTTTAATCATTGCTGAGCTCCTATGACACAGATACAGAAATACATTTAATCCTGTGGCTCATCTCTACAACTGCATGATGACTGATCAAATTTGGCAAATGCGTCTTATGTTCAGGAGCTACTGGCTTCTCCTCTGGTGCCATCATGTGGACAACATCATAACTTAACCCATAAATACCCCAACATCCACCTTCAACCCAAAGCATCTACTTATCTAAATTGTTTAATACCTGTTGATCAACTAACCCTGTAAATACATGTAAATAATTGGTGTAAAATATAGTTTGTCGCCTTTTCACGGTTATCAGATATAACCCATTTGGACCTCCAGAGGCCCCCTAGTTACCGTGGAAACACCGTCATCTTCTACATCATTGATTCACCAATACATAGTTTGATCAATGACAGTGGATGGAAATGCTTGGTTTATGTTCAGTTAATGGCATATTTTACTGATAAGTCACTTTTTCTGCAGTTTTCCCTGTTTTGGATATAATAACCCTCAACTTCAATCTGAATTCTTAGGTAATATTTTCAGAATCTGTAAATTAAATATAGGAAAATACCTGGTTTATACAGATAAAATGCCAAATACAGAGGCAAATTTTATAATAAATGGTAATAAATCACTTAAGAAAAGTTAAGTGTGAAGAAAATTTCATTTGGTGACTGACACAAAAGTAGTACTGCACAGTAAATTTACAAGTGTTAATTATGCAGCGTAAAAATATGTTAACTCTATTGGAGTAATTACAACAACAGATTGAGTAAGATGTTTCCCAGACGTTTCAGTGACTAATCGTGTTGTTGAATGCTGTGGTGTTAAACCTACTCGGAGAGCCCTGCCCACTCATCAAATCAAGGGAAGAGTGTACACAAGTGGTAATTATTTACTCTGTGTAGAGTTAGTTTTGTTCCATGATTTTAACCGATCTGGATAGGGACCAAATACACTCTAGAATAAAGTTAAAATCAACTCTATTAGTGTTTATTGGACACAGCAAAATTTACTGTGTGGGTCTTTATGGGTTGACAATACTTTCCTTGACCTTTAACCTGGGCTCATGTTGTTTGCCTTGTGATACTCACACATATTTAAATTAGACAAGTGGGACATAGATACTACATACAATCCCCCCCCCCACACACACACACAGATCCGGTCATTGTATTGCATGTATTTTTATTTCATGCCATTGTGATGATGGACAGACTGGTGGCTTGTTGACAGGACGTGTAAAATAGACAGCTGGTGACAGAGGAAGAAAAGGATGTATAGTACAGATGAAAAAATCCGAGGTGTTTGTTTGTTCTACCCCCCCCGCGATTCCAGATGAACTTTATAAATAAAGTTATTACCAAGCCGCAGAGGTACATAATCAGCTGCTCTCTGCCGTCATTCATTAGGAGCCTTTGGAGCAGATATGATTACTGCCCTTCTGCAGTGTCTGTGTGATGGTGTAATCAAAGGGCCCTGGATGCACAAATACACCAATGCATTTTCGCTCTAATGAAGAGTCACAAGCCTTGATTAAACATTAATATGACAACATGTAAAGCAGGCTCCCAGCAACTAGCAATTTGGATTCAGGTTTGGATCAAACACGTTTCCTTTAAAGGCTTTTAGAAAATGTGACAGTTAATCAAACTTAACCCTTGACCCTTTATCGGGCAAGTGACTATTTTTGGTAATTTCCGCAAATATTAAATATGGAGCCAATCCCGTGCCTCAGTGAGGTTTTATAACTTTTCCATTGGATATATGCGCAAAACGTTGTTATTTACTAAATATCAGAAAAAAACAGAAGTGCATAATGTCGGTTTTTCCAGTACATCACAAATGTGATTATTTGTTTATTTATAAATGAAAATAAACCTATGCAACAAGATGAAATAAGTAGGTGCTTTTCCACTGACCCTCAAATAGGCCAAAATATTTTTCACTTCTTCCATTGAGAGATTATTATTATTATTGTTTTTTTTTTTTTTTTGCTTATATCATATTTTACCTAAATCAAGCAAAAAAAAATCTGCCAGTGGAACAAGCAAAAATTATTTTGGCAAGATTTCTTCAAATAAGAATTTTCAAGATCTATTGTCTAAAACTAAGTTCTTATATCTCACTAGGAGCTTTTCCATTGGATATACTGGTATATTTACTAAATTTCAATAAAACAAAAGTGTGTAATGACACAGACGACGCCACATTCATGCGACTAAAACCGACTCAAGTGATGATTTCACAGTAAAATCCAACCCAAACCTGCAAGGGGTGGAGCTTAGCAGTGCAGGGCTGATGTTCGGTGTCTTCCTTTATCAACCGCAGTCCTGACGCCCCATTTCTGAAAACCGATGCAAATGTTAACGTGTAAGGGATGGCGGTGGCAGAAGTGATGACCTGTGAAATAGGAGTGAGTGTGTGCATCGGGACATGTTTGAGGTTTGACACTGTCTCTCATTCGCATGCCGCCATTCGCCTGAAACTGATGCTGTTTGACCTTGGCCGTTCGCACACTCAAATACCTCCCAAATGTGTAACGTGGATGAAAATGAACCTGATCCTCCTCAGACCGGCAGGTGAAAAAAGAATGCTTCGAATACAATGGCGCAATAATTTAAATAAAATGAATGAAACTATAATGAAAAAATAAATTAATGAATAAATTAGAGTGAGACTTTCAGTGTAAGTCAACGGAAGCCAGGCCTTTTTTTGTAACTAACACCTAGTGGACATCAGTGGTATTACACTTTAAGATACCTGCACTTTATTTTGGAGCTGCAGCCCTGTAAATCATTGACAGAAAATTCCAGTTCTTTGAAGCTGAAGACTTTTTTTGGTTTCTCTGAACAAACCCCCAAATTTATCTTTTTTTTTTTTTTCAAATTTCAATTTTGTATCATATTTGATACATTGGGTCTCAATGCTCAAATATTATTCTTTTTGAACAAACAAAAACATAATAAAACACAAACACGCCTAACAAATTGGTAATTCCTTTTCAAAATTGACAAAGTTCTGCCTCCTTCCTCATTAATGACAGTCTTATCTCGTGTCACTGGTGGATTATCTGTGTATCTAATGTATCTAAATCTCATATCTAAATTTATCTAATTGTACACATCAAGGTTTTCAAGGAAAAAAAAATGTCACACTGATCATGTCGAGGGCTTTACAACTCGTATTAAATCTGATACATTTAGTGTTATAGGGTTAAATGCTCAACAGTTAATGAAGAAAATAAAATACATAAGATTAAGAATAAGCTGCTGTTATGTGAAGTAAAACAAAGATAAAATTTAGTTGACCGTAGTCGCTTTTCCCTTGACCATCAAATATAACTTGCATTTAAAGATTTGCACTGGCAAGAGGTGGTTGGTATGAAAAAAATTATTTAAAAAATGGTATATTACACAAAACTGCAAATAGAAACACCTTTTTTCACAACTATAGTCAGTTAAAAAAAAACAGGTGTTGATGGATGTTTCAACAAGCGAAGAAGAAGAGTTTTAAAAGAAACATGGCGTGGTTTGTGTGGACACACCAGGAAACTGAATATCTTTTTAAAAATTTAGTACAGGATGGAGGGGTAATAATAATAATAATAAAAATAATAATAAATATATCTGTAAAACAACATGACATTTACATTCGTCAACATGTTTATGGATTGACTTCTCGTGTCATCTTGTGATCGCATTTGTGATTTAATGGAAAAACGGACATTACGCACTTGTGTTTTTTTGACATTTAGTAAATATCAGTAAAGTTTTGTGCATATATCTGATGGAAATGTGACTAGTTTCAACAAGATTCTGTCGATGTTAAATCGAAACGGTGACTCTTTTAACCTGGATTAAATCCCGTGTGAAAACAACATCGTTAGCATTAGCAAACTACAAAAAAGCTAAATTCAATAAACGGAGCCTGCAAATAAATAATAAGTGAATAAGCAATAATAATAATAATAAATAAAATAACAATTAATGGAGCAATAATTTAGCCAAAAACTACAATGAGAAAAAAAAATACATTGATTTAAGTATGTTTAGACAGAATTCCAATGCAAATCTATGGGAGTAATACTGTCTGGAATCAACACCTAGTGGTCACCAGTGGTATTATACTTAAATAAACCTCCGTAATGGCTTAGTTTTGGAATCACAGTCCTTGTTCTTTAATAAAAACTCATCATAATATGGAGGGAAAAAATGGATAAGCTTAAAAATAAGCTGCTACTTCACAGTTTAAACAATATTTTGTCGATATTAAATCAAAATGGCAGCTCTTCTAACTTGAAACCAAATCCTTCATGAAAATATATTGATTCGGAAAAAAGAAAAAAAAAAAAAAGCTAAGTTGTGAAGTGAATAAGCTGTATATTACCAATCAACAAAGCAGTAATTTAGCAATAAATTAATAATAATAGTAATGGATTGGATTTCCATAGTGTTTTTAATCCCTTATTCATTTACTGTCACATTCATACTCTAAGGAATGAATGAGAAAAAAACAAGTTGTCGGATTTAGTATGTTTAGACATAATTCAAAAACAACAAAAAAGTTAAATTCAATAAACAAAGTCTCACTCTGTAAGTGAATCAACTTTAAGTTACCAATTACTGGAAGAATAATTTAGCAATAAACTATAATAATAATAATAATAGACTTGATTTCTATTGCACTTTTGATCCATTATTCATTTGTTCTCACATTCAAACTCTAATGAATGATTGAGAGAGGAAAAAAACCTGGATAAAATCCCTCAGGAAAATAACATCACATGCATTAGAAAAAAACAGAAAAGCTAAATTCAATAAACGGAGCCTGGAAATAAATAAGTGAATAAGCTACGCATAAGCAACCAATTAACGGAGCAATAATTTAGCAATAAACTACAATGAGAAAAAAAAGATTGATTTAAGTATGTTTAGACAGAATTCCATTGCAAATCTATGGAAGATAATACTGTCAGGAATCAACACCTTGTGGTCATCAGTGGTATTACACTTTAAAAAACCTAAAGTTTTGGAATCACAGTCCTTGTTCTTTAATATAAACTCCTCATAATATGGAGGGAAAAATGGTTAAGCTTAAAACTAAGCTGCTTACTTGACAATTTCAACCAGATTCTGTCGATATCAAATCAAAATGGCGGCTCCTCTAACCATAAACAGAATCCTTCATGAAAATAATGTCACATTCATGGTCTTGCGCTCGAAGCCCCACCCTTCACAAACCTCCGGCGTTTTGTGTTGTGCAACAGTCTCCAGGCAAACCAGCAGCTGTCGGCCGCCCAGACTATTTTGGTAGAAGGAGAGCCAAGCCAACTTTCACACTTTGGAGTTAGAGCATCTCTAATGGAATAGAGTGCCCCACGCTGCGAACTGGGATCATGGTAGCAACAGGGAATGCCCCCTCTGGTCTGACCTCCTATTGTCTGAGTGCGTTGTAATACTGTAATCACAACGGATTCAGGTGGCATTAGCGCAGCCGTAGCATCGACAGCACAGTGGTAGACAGAGGCGGAACAAGGACGTACACAAACAAACAACTTAGCAGGGACTAATTGTTTTGTAGGTATATACAGTTACGGAAATAATTATTAGCCGACGCCTTGTTTTCTTCCATTTCTTGTTCATTTTAATGCCTGGTACTACTAAAGGTGCATTTGTTTGAAGAAATATAGCGATAACGATTTTCTCGATTTAAAAAAAAAAAATCACTTCAATTCTTAGCTCAATATCTATGGTAGGGGTCTCAAAGTCTTTTTCTTTCAGCCAGATTTCCAGTAAAATAATAGCATAACAACCTATAAATAATAACAATTCCAAATTTTCGTCTTTACATTTTATATACAGCAGAAGAGTTGCTTTAACTAAGATATGCCACTGTGGGACCGTTTGTTTTCTCCATAAAGGATAATTATATTTGGAACACAACACCAAATGAAATGAAAGCAATACATGTAAAAAATATTGTGAATTAAAAAAATAATAATAATAATAATCCACAAAGAATACACAAACACCATGTATAATGTAAACCCACATTTTAATTCATCTCCATAGAACAACTCCAAAAAAAAAAAAAAAAATTGAATTAAACAATGTTGTAAATTAACCCATTGTTTGTGCACTGTATCACCAGCAACACTCAAGGAACACTGGTATTAAAGTTTTCAATGATATTCGCATGAAGCAAACAATCCAAATCTGTAAAATACAGCTGTGAACATTTTAGAAAACAAAACAAAACAAAAAAAAAAGACTCAAATGGCCTGAACAAACATACATAATATACAGTCATTGAGAAATCTGAAAAGGGAGGGAAAAAAAAGGATTGTCAGTTATATTTGCTTGTAATCTGGGGGTAAAAAATTTTTATGGCACATTAGGCAGAATTAGTAGAAACTACACTGTACATAGAGATTTATTTATTTTAAACCAAGTAAAAATCGGAGCTCATTACATACGCATACATTAAAGATCACATTAATGATTGTCTACACCTCTATCACACCCAAGCTTCCACAAAACAATCCAGTTTCAATTTAGACTTTCCTCATGCTTCCTTCAACATTTAATAAAAAAAAAAAAAATGCAAACAATGCTTTTCTAATGTGCTTCCATCTATCCTACTCAGATGACCCTTATCTCGATCTTCTCTGCGAGGACGGCTTTGAAGAGAACTAACCAACGCCCACGCTCCGGCGACGGAATAGAAAGTTCATCACAAAATAACCTACATCTCATGAGGAACGTGTTGGCATCCACACTTTCCTCGAGGCACAGGATCAGGTGAGTCACTCTGATTAAAGGCCTGGACGCTTCCTTCTAATAAGCGATCATTAAACAAATAAGTAACATACATAACAGTGCTGCGTTGGTGTGACCAAGATGCAATAAGAAAATGAAATACATTCCACTGAAAGCTTATTATAAGCCTGTACAGTCTGAGTATGGACTGGATTTCCTAATGTCCATAGTACTGAATACAAATACAAAATAAACTCACTTTATTTCTTATTTTAACCCTTTAACGACGGCAATCTCATCGGCGCTGCATTTGGCACTTTCAAATTACCGTAATTCCTGAACTGTTTATGCTATCCACAAAATTCGAACAGCATCGGAATGCTGAGATCCCGAGCTTTCCGACACTATATAACACTTTACGGTAATGATGTGAGACTATTAGAAGTACAAAGGAAGGGCTTCAGAGACTTCCACACAGATTTAAAAAAAAAAGGCCTATATTTAACACAAATAGGAGTGGATACTGAACGTTCAAGACCAAAAAGCATGTTTGAGCAGATGTCAAATAATTGCAAAATCAAAATATTTGGTTATAGACATTTACAGTTGTTTTTGATAATATGCAAAAAAATTCAAGTCTACTTTTTTTCTTTTATACTAAAACACTGTTTTAAGCGTTTGTTATTTATAATAATGATAAATGTCCACATATTGATGGTTAATATACAAGGAAATGTGTGCCATTACATATTGAACAGTTGTGTTTGGCAATTTTTTTATTCTGAGTAGTTGTTTTTTGTAATTTGAAGTATTTACAGTTGAAATTTTTTTAACAGATGTATTTCATAATTGGATGTTTTTTGATATAACTGAATACATTTTTTATAGTTGTATTTTGTAATTTGAATTATCGTTGATTTATTTTAGCAGATGTATTTCATAACATTTTTTTTTAATATAGTTGAATACTTTTTTATAAAGCTGTATTTTGTAATAAGATTTTTTTGGAGTTGAATTTGATTCAGATTATGAAACTGTAAAAATTCAGCTATTAAAAAAAAACTTAAACTATAAGAATTTCTAATTGCTAAATACAACTATTAAAAAAACATTCAAATCTTAAAAAAAAAAAAAATCACATTATGAAACAACTATTTAAAAAAAATTCCCGCAAAATAAAAGCTATTCACTATCTGATGGCACACATTTGCTTCTATACAGTTAAGTTTTTCTTGAAAACAAAGGTGCAAAACAATTGGTAAAAAAGGCCTTTTCAGACACTTTTATTGTAAAAAAACAAACAAAAAACCCCCAAAACAAAACATAAAGACACCTAGGTGGCCTATTCTAATGGCTGTCTTTAAAGGGTTAATAGGCTCTAAATTGCAAGGAACATGTTTTATTTTATTATTTGGGTAAAGCATCATTGTTGTTACAAAATTTTCATGTTCGTTCTGATTCATGTCGGGTAAGTCTGTAAAACATCAATATTCTAATATTGCACAATGATACTACCTATTAAAAAAATCCCAGACCAACAAATTATTTAGATTAAGGCTGGTCACACCAGAAAGCAGCAGCAAAGCTAAACAAACATGTGCCGAGTGTGTGAGTCTACAAACCTATGCGTTGAACCTCAGACAGATCTGCGCGCAAAGCAATTAGCAACTGGTAAGTGATTAGTAACAATAGTAATAACAAGGAACCATGAATTTGCTGCATTCACTTACTGCTCGTAAAATCATGATTCATTTGCCATGTGTAAAATATGTGACGGTTATTCTTACCGAACAAAACATTAAATAAAACAGTTTTGAAAATGTTCTTCGAATGAGCACCATTTATTTTCATTCAACAAGGCCCTCAACAGCTGATCTGAATGTTCGGCTGATCGACATCAGTGTTTCCTAAATCAAACTATTACCCTCTCAAACTTGACTATAATCAACCACGATGGCAAAAACTTACACAGATGTATCATGGGTGTATTACAAAAGGTGAATGATGCGCTTCTGCAGGAAACTTGTGGTTTTTAGGGAGAAAAAGGTCCTAAAACCACCATCATTTCCACCTTAAATCTGTAGGTACATGCCATGAATGTCTTCTATTTGTACAAGTTAAACATTGTTTTATCAATGCAGGAGCAAGCATACAAGACCTGGAGAAATATTATAGAAATAAATTAAGAAACTTGTGGCTGAGCGACATCTTTTAGCCAGATATTTTCCATAAAACATTCAATATTCTAACTCTTACAGGAGAATCCACTAAAAATCAACTGATTTATGAACAGTATTGTACTGGTGCAAATGTTGCCTGGATCGGCCCTTAAATCAGAACCTTTAACCCATTAAGACCCAGGGATACTTTTGTGGCATTTCCCATTTAAAATTTTTTTAATCTATATTTAATCCTGTTTTATTACCCGGCCACCAAAGAGGAGGTGAGGGTATTGTTTTCAGTTGGGTTTTTTTTGTGTGTTTGTCAGCAACTTTACGCAAAAACTACGGGACCAATTTCCATGAAATTTTCAGGAAATGTGTGAGGTGGTCCAGAATAGATCCCATTCAATTTTGGTGAATATAGGTCAAAGGTCAAGGTCACCAAAAATGTGTTTTCACAATAATAGGGCAAATCAGTAAAACGTTTGCGAGGGGCGGAGTTTATTGTGTCCGGCACTACTTATTACCATTTATTATAATATTATATTTGTTATATTTTGCAGTTCTTCAGTATAAATCAGATATTTTCCTATATTCAATTGTCTTATTATGTAGATGTCCATTAAAGCTCTGATTAAAGTTGAGGCTTATATAAAAAACAGAAAATTGAAGAGAAAGTAACTTTTTCAGTAAAATCTACCATTAATTGAACATAAATTGCTTTGAACCAACTCCACGTGCTTTACTGGTGATGTTGAAGCTGACAGCGGTAACATCCAAACAGGTCATACAGTATGTGACGACCTTGAAAAGACGACGAACTGCATTTTTACATCATTTATTCCCAAGTATTAATAGGATTAATGCATCAGCAAGTATAAATCAGGTGATGGTTTGGGTCTTTATGGGTTAATTCACTTTGTAAGTCTTATGATCACACTTTTAATTGTATTCTCAGCTTTACTTTTTTTTTTTTACTTTCCCTTCTTCGCATCTTTACCCTATGCCAAAAAACGCCACCTTATTACCTGTTAACAACCCGCAAGCCCAAGCGATTCTCTACAGGTCACAGTAATACAGCACCTTTCACATTTCCTATCACATCCCTGCATCCCCTGTGCATTTAAAGCAGCCGTTCACTATCGCCAGTTTCACCTCATCCTGCAGACACTGATTCCAATCAGCTTAGTGCCACAAATTCAAGTAAAAAAGGATTCTAGAGCTCAAAAGCAGCCGGAGGTCTGCTCTAGAACTGTGCCTCTGCTTATCGTGTCTGCATTTATATCCTGTTATCCATCGTACAAGAAATAAAAAGGAAAAAAACAAAACCAGGCCTCCTGTTTCTCACCCTTTTTTCTTGGATTCAACCCAGTGGCTTTTTGTTTTACTGCCTGAAAGGTCACTTCCTGGTGAAAAAGTTGAAACCGTATTTAATAATAACTCAGGCCAGCCAAAGAGCGCCAACACACTCGCCTCTTAGACCGTCAAGGAAAAAAAACAAGCCAAAAAATGTCCAAAATTTTACTTTTTTTTTTTCCTGTTGTACTTAAGTCTTACTGGCATTTTCAAATCTCCCAAACGGTTACTCATGATACTAAATACACACATTTTTTTTTTTTACACAAAATTATATCTGACATCCAACCTAACAAAAACCAGCCAATATCTGCATGCTATTCTATGGCACAACAACCATGACAAAAACACATAAATTCAAATAAATCCAGCAAACAGAGTGGAAACGTATTTAAGACGATGCTTTCCTTCCCCTAAAAGTAAACTTAAAGTGTTAAAACATTTCCTATTTTTACCCTTTTATTTATATAAATACTGTACAGAAAAATATTCACTATATACCTTATGTGAAGGCATTTCAAAAAGCTAAATACTGTGATTATCATTCTCACCCCAGCATGTTTGTTTTTTTTTCTTCGTCGTGTGTCAGATCTGTGAAAACGGACTTTTTTAAAAAAACTTTATTGCTATTTTTTTTCCTTCTATATTTCATGTTTCTTTACCTGATGAGTGGGATGGAACAAAGATTTAAAGGAAACACCTTGAAATGATGTCCCTATTATAAAAAAAATAAATAAAAAAATGTTTAGACAGTGAACCGTGGCAAATTATTATTAAGAGAGTGTATCTGGTCAAAATGAGAGGAAAAACTGCATTTGACGGAACATCAACCCATGCACAAATCATAAATCTACACAACAAACACTATTTAATCTACCAAATGCAATTCAAAACATTACCCAATCCTATGTGTGTTAATTTACCAAATATTCTGGCGTCACAAGAATAGTTTCCTTAGAGGACAAATAAAGTGTAATATTGACGCCTTAATGTTTCATCTCATATAAAAATGACAGAATTTGCGGTCAACTGCTTTAACATGTGAAATGCAGGACGATGACGCAGAATTAACTTTGAGGTGATTATGATGCAAAACAACATCAGCCACTGAAACACCTCTTATTTAAAGTGATAAATATGCCATTTCAGATAAAGCACCACATTCTGACACTTTCAGTGTGTGGCGTTTCATCACATTAATGTTGTATAATGACTTGTGAATCAATAAAAATAAGAATAATAGATGTGCAGCTGAAACTGTAAAATAACTGAAAAAAAACAAAGGAAAATCAGCTAATTAACGTTAATAGAATTTACCTGACAGAGCATTCATTTACAGATACTGTCGTTCAACAATATTTAAATTAAAAGCATAAAAACAAAACAAATATACAAACTAAAATGCTACACAACACTTGCCTTCGTTAAAGTCTAACAGCCTGGGAGGCCTGAAGTCATGTAACTCCTGAGCAAAAAAAAAAAAAAAGTACATGGCAAAACTTCGTGGAGAGTAAACTGCCTTTTTTGTGGAAATATTAAATTTGTTTGGAGCGCAAAACTGAAAAAATGTGGTGCTCTGGGGTGTTTGAAGAGCACCTTAACACCATTTAAACCTGAAACAAACCTGGAAATTCTTTTAAAAGAACATGCTCAGATGCTTTTTAATTGTTCCTATATGTTACAAAACTCATTTTCAGTCGCTTTACTTACTGCAGAACGCTTTGCATCGTCTCCAATTTGGAAAAAATACAGGATCTAAATCATTTGTAGCTTTTTGTGAACAGTGAAACTCTCCAAATCAGTGGTGGTGTTTGATAAATGAGTGTCTCTACAAATAACACACAAAAAAAGTCTCAACTCATAAAGACCCAGTGCTACTTTTGTGGCAGCTCTAAAACAGATTTTTCTCTCTAACTTTTCTGAAGTGATTAATCACCATTTATTATAATATCTGCAGTTTTTCAGTGAAAATCAGGTATTTTGCTATATTTAATTCACTGATCATGTACTATTCATAAAAGCTAAGATTAAAGCCAAGAATGATTCTATCTGAAACTTTAGAAAAAGTGACTTTTTCAGCAAAAAAAAAAACAATAATTGAACATAAAAACAAGTGTCTCCATGCTCTGCCATCGATTCAATGGAGTTGGATCGATATAGAAGATGACAGTGTTTCCACGGTAACTACGGAGCCTCTGAACATCTAAAAAGAGATGACAAACTGCCTTTTACACCAATTATTTACATGTATTGATAGGATTAGTGGATGAACAGGTATAAAACATTTTAGTTCAGTAGATGCTTTTGCTGTTTGGGTCTTGATGAGTTAATAAAAATAGTAGTAAAAAAGGGGTCAGTTGATAAGCTAGTGTGTCATTCTGGCTTGTTGGTACTGACATTCCTCATGCTATTTCCCACTTATACAGCTATCATACGCCATGCTTACAACCACAAACATGATACATGAGCCAATGATAAATTAAGCTCCGTAGTAACGAGTACTGCGGAAAACAGGAAGGCGTAGAGTTTGAAAGGGCAAGGAAAACATTTACTTTAAAAAAAAAAAAATACAAAAAAAGTGAAAGTACTGAGTGTTATTGTCAAATCTGCAAAAAGCCATCCTTCTTTTAAAGACTATTAACCAAGCTGAGGTTGCGGTTGTTAATGTCGGTTAATTTTTTGGAATAAAACTCCTGTGATTGTCCAATGTGCACCTGATGCAGTTTAAAAAAAAAAAAACAAGTGCAGGCACCGAGACCCACGGACGCAGATAAAAACAGATATGAACAGATCGATAGGCGGACTGATGGAAATAGAGGCGCTCTCTCTCTCTCTCTCTCTCTCTGGAGCAGAGAAGAGAACGAGTCAGCCGAGCGCTTCACATTCCTGCCCGGGCCCTTCTCACCCACCACCACGTCACTCTGTAAAACGGTAAGGCAGCTGTCGACTTCCATCAGCTCAAAGTGCATCTCCGAACATTTCCAGTCTACCACCCACAAACAGCCGACACATAAAATGTAAAATACACTAAGATATGTACACGTTTGGTTTCCATCCAAGTATTTCATGTTGATTTTTTTTATGTAAAAAAAACTTTAGTTAAGCAGCAAAAAAAAAAAAATGAATTACTACCATAAATCTTCCAATCACAACCGACCTTACAATTGACAACAAATGACGAGGGTGGACGAAATAACACTGCAAAAAAGAAAAAAAATCCAAATCTTACCAAGTGTATTTTTCCTCCTTTCTAGTCCAAATATCTCATCACATTTAACATAAGACCTAAAAAGTAACTTTTCAGTAAGATATAAGAACTTATTTGTAGACTAAAATCTTACTTCAAGACAATTTTCCAAAAATGTTTTGCTTAATTCAAAAACAAAGATCTTCTTGAAATAACATTTTCCAGATCTACTGTCTAAAAATAAGTTCTTTATATCTCACTGAAAACTTGCTCTTTAGGTGATTGCATTTTTTTTTTAAAGAGTGCTGAAATATTTGGGCTAGAAATGAGGAATAAAAAAAATACACCTTTCCCAGCACAGTAGTTCGATTAAAGTGCACTACAGTTTAAACTTAGCTTCCATAAACATTTCTCTGCAACGTGATCACCGGCAAACCTGCATTTCAGATATTCTCTCACGGGCGTCAGAACCCTATGTGCTGTAATGAAAGCATGGCATACGACCAACATTATGTGAAACCGAGTGGCGGTAATTACTTTTCCAGTACTAATCAACGGGCGTTATGACGCTCTCTCCTCCCGCTCCTCTGGTGGATCATTTAAGAAACCAAAATTCTCTTCAACTCAACTTGGGATGAGGCACAAAACATATTTTTATTGCAGCATTTCAAAACTTCCAAATTAGCTGAACAGTCGGATGGAAATTGAGCTACAGACAGACACAAGCGCCACACGTTTAAAGGCATTTATAGGCAGAGGATATGCCAGGCCCTTGCATTCATTCCCATACACTCAACACTCCCCGGGCTTTCCTGATGATGACACCCTGGTACAGCAGAATCCACGGTCAGGGAGGAAGGCTCAGGGCCCGTTGCTCTTTTTTTCTTTTTTTTTTTACTCTTGCATGCCTCATTTCCAACAAGTGACTGCTCGCTTCAGCTTTCACTGCACTCTGAGTGGAGTCACAAATCATCGCCTGCCCAATCAGGTTGGACTCTAGCACTAAAGACAGTCATTCAGTCCTTCCACAGAGGGATGGAGGGAGGGTGATGGTGGAGGTTTCATCTTTCTCACTACTTGTTTTTCACCTTCTCTCTCTTCCTCCACTTCTTTTCGTCCAATCCTTTTTTCCGTCCTCAGTTATACCCATGCCGGTCGTTCTGACTGGCACCTTTTTTTATTTTTAAAAGGCCCCTTTGGGTGGTTGAGAGTTAGTGGCTCGGGCGACTAGTCTGGACGAGTCCTCCACTGTAGGGTCAAAAAAAAAAAGTCAAAAAGTGTTATTCCACTGAATGATGTCATGTTGAAGCAGGGTGCTCACTCTATCCAAATAAAAATTCCACAATTTTTAAAAACTGACTTAATGTGCCTTTATACTTGCATGCCTACTTTTTTGGTTGAGACTACACACTGGAAAAAATCGAAATCTTACCAAGTGTATTTTTCTCATTTCGAGTCCAAATATCTCACCACACTTGAAATAAGACAATCACCTAAAGAGTAACTTTTCAGTGAGATATAAGAACTGATTTTTAGACAACATCTCTGGAAAATCTGATTTCAAGAAATCTTAAGAAAAATTTTACTTGTTCCATTTGCAGATTTTATTGCTTTAATTAAGCAAAAAAAAAACATATATATATATATATATATATATATTCTTGAATAAGCAAACAAATATATGCGAAAGGAACAAGTGAAAATTATGGACAATATTTAAATTTTAAGTTTAAAGACTTAAGATATTATATACAGACTTGTACATTTTCAGACCCTGCAGGACACATGTATTAAGACTTTCACACAAAATTCCAGACTTTTCAAAATTCCCTACTTTAAGATTTTCCAGACCTGCACAAGCACCCTGTGAAGCATTTTATAACAAATTTCAAAGTTCCAGTGTGTAAGATTTTGTGGCATTTAGGGGAACTGATTGCAGGAGTTCCTAGTCAATAGATTTACATGACACTTAAACTGAACTATTGTCTTATTCTGCATAAAAAATAGTTCAGACAAAACGGTACGCTATGTACAAATTCACAATGTTCATGCTAGTTTACCGTATTTTCCGCACTTTAAGGCAAACGTAAAAGCCTTTAATCTTCTCAAAAACTTGACGCTGCGCCTTTTAACCCTGTGCACCTTGTGTGCACTGAGTTCCAAAATCTGTAAACAGAGTGTTCAGAAGTGAAGCTGCGAGCATCGTGGGAGCGATGGATGAGAAACGGCGAACACACTTTTACTAAGACTGGGAGGCAGCACTGGTCAAGTTACACCAGCATATGTGAATGGATTGTGGATGCCTGGGCGAAGGCATCTTCTCTGACTGTTGTTCGAGCTTTCGCGAAAGCCGGCATCATCGCTGAACAGCCACCCGGCAACGCGACTGACTCCAACAATGACGAGAGGGAACCTGGCGTGTTTGATGGCAAAAATGCCCAGCTGTTTCAATTCAGATACAGAAGATGAGGCCTTTAATGGATTTGTGAGGAGATAAAAAAAAAAAAAAAGTGGGCATTTTTAAATATGTAGTTGCATAAAGTTCAACCAAACTCACTTTTGCTTTTGTTACCTTGTTTTAGCATGTGCTGAATAATACGGTGCGCTTTATGTATGGTTTAAGTACAGATATAGACCCTGTAATTGAGACTGCACCTTATAATCAGGTACGCCTTACAGTGCGGAAAATACAGTACCTGTAGGTTCGTGACTTTGTATCTTGTTATTGACTTTTATGGTGGTTTGTGACAAGCTGAAAGAGTGCATATCACCACCTATTGTAGTGGAGGTGACATGACTTAAGCAATGAATCCATTAGACCCGAACATGTAGCCTGGGACAAGGACAACAGCTAAATTCGGCGGTTTAGTCGAGCTGTGGTTGTTTTAAGAATAAATACTTAAATGAATTTAAACACCTCCTTTTTATTGTTCTTATAGCAAGTTGCAGGCAGTATTATACAAGGACCAGGGTTGTTTTCCCTTTTCCCTAAAAGCAAATGATAGTTCTATTGGGGAACTTCTGTGTCAGTTGCATGTAGTCTGAAGAAACCACTAGATTTCACTTATTACACACTGAACCTATCTTGAAATAAGCATATCACTAATTGTGTTCTGTATCAATATTCTAGGCACGAACCATATTTCTTGGTGGTTAATACCACAGTAAAGTCTTACCTGAGTTCAGATTTGGTCAGGTGAGAAAATGGACAAAAATAATTGCTAAACCAACATTCAACAGCATGACAAGTGCCACCAGGATAGAGTTGGGGCCCTGCAAAGAAACACAAGACACATATGATTTTAAGCATTTTTGAGACCATTAGGATTAAAAAAAAAAAAAAAAAAAATCTTCGGCACATGACTGACCCTTTAAGACCTAAATATTTAGTCATTTATGATACAAATCGTGTTTCAGCACAGATACAGGACACAGGGAAGGGCTGCGTCTACTGAACATTTAAGGCTTTTCTGAAAGTTTTAAGCTGGAAACAGTCATTTCTTTCTGTCTCCATTTAAGAAAAGGAGGATCAATGCATATCAATAAACAAAAAAAGGCTCCTGGCAGGTTGATATTACACAAAAAAAAAAAACCACAGACAAGACAAATACAGACACCATAAAATGCAACATGAACAATGTTAGTGCAAACATCTAGTCCAAATGTATTGCATGCACCATCCACCTACAAAAAATACTGAGCAGAAACACCCTATTTTAAGGATACACTGAAGCTAAACAATCTTGATAAAAAAAAATATATAACGCACAAGGTTCTATCTCATCTTATTTCATGGTCACATTCTGATTATCTCTCAACTGCAGTTTCAACTGTCTTTTAAAAGTGAGAAAACAAAAATAATAATAATTGAAATCTTACCAATCAAAATATCTCACACTTAAAATGAGACATAATCACCTAAAGACTAACTTTTCAGTGAGATATAAGAACTTATTTTTAGACAATAGATCTGGAAAATCTTATCTTGAGAAATCTTAGCAAGATAATTTTCACTTTTTCCACTGGCAGATTTATTTGCTTGAATTAAGCAAATAGTATGCCAATAGTTCTTCCAGGAAATAATCTTTTAAAAAAACAAAAAATTCCTTTTTTGACAGTATCATGATATATCCTATCGTCATCCTAGTATAGGATTTGTATCATATCGTCAGATTCTTGCCAATACACAGCCCTAGTCACAGCTGCCCTCAATGTTCAGATGATCACTTTTCGGTATAATTACAGTCTTAATTTGCCGACACTCTGGCCACACCCCATCCCCTTAAAAACATCACACATGTTACTCACTGACTCCTCCTCCACGATTTCAGGCACGATTTCCATGCTAGCTTTCTTGGTTTCTGCCAAGCTCTTTGGTTTGGTTGACTCCTGTCTTTTTGGCTTGGAGGGTTCTGGAGCTTTAGCGCTCTCCTTTGGCGGGGCTGGCGATGGACTGCGAACAGGCGCCGACACCACGGCCGAAGCCCCGTACGGTTTGGTGGGCGGCGGCAAACGCGCAATACTGGACGGGTGGAAGTCGTCCTCCAGACCGATCATGTCGTCAGGCGGTAGAGCTTTGACGTCGGCCTTGACGTAGTAGCTGTGGAATTGGGAGTGGATCTGCCCGTTGCTGCTTGCCGACGAGGTGGCGGCTGCTTTAAGGGGTGCCAGAGTCTCCTGCTGTTTGAGAGAAAGTTTCGAGGCTGCCTTTGTGATGCCTGTGAAGTACAACAAACAAGAAAACATATTGAATCATATTACTACAACTACTAGTGTCAATGACCCTGTATAACAAAATTTTTTGAAATATTTTTTAGATAGGTTTTGGTGTGGTCTTAGTCAATTCTGGTTTGTAGAATTCAAATTTGATATCTGCTTTTAGATTCAACATGTGGATTTTTTTTTAAAGAATTTGTTTAGTTTTCACAATTATATAATACACATGTATTGAAATACAGTCTAGCAGACAAGAAGTAGGAAAAAAATGTATCTGGTTAGAAGTGTAGAATGCAACAATAGAAAAGATGTTTATGTAGAATAGATCAAGAGATAGATATTGGTAATAAAGATCAAATACATAAAATGCACAAACACAAAATCCAAATGTTCTCAAAATCTACCTGTATAAGGCCAAAAAAACCCTCCCCACACACACCGACAGTGCAATATTTGCCCCATCTCAGTGAAATACTCACTAGCAGTGCAACTTTTTTTTCCCTTGTATACATATCTTATGTTGCCTGTGTAGATCATCATTTGTCGTACATGTTTCTCATCTACAGTACAGAGTTTTGCTGTATAGTTTTTCATGTATATTAGTTTTGTAGTTCTTCAGTTGTACATTCATATTAAATTTTTATCTTGCATCTTTCTTACATCGTTTAAATTTTTCTGTACGTGTGTTCTCTTTTTTGCACAAATTGTTTTTATTGCTAAAGGAATTTTCATTTTTCCCGTGACAATAAAGATATATTCTATTCATAAACACATGCTATATCTTATAATGGGTGAAATTTCACATGTCTAACTGCAAAACTATTGGTTGGCTTTATACTAAATTTGGTTTCTAGATTGCCAGTGGCCCAGAATAGATGTGGTTACATTTGGGGAAAAGTAGGTCAAAGTAAACATTTTATGAATTTTCACTTTTTTTCCTCATAATGGGTGAAATTTTAAATGGTTTATAAAAACATCAATTTTGTTTCCATTTACTTCAAACTTATCACATATATAGAGGCAATTGATATGCTGACATCAGCATGTGCATAGACATGACAGCTGGATTGATGCCAAAATACGCTAGAATACGTGCGAGTGATGGGGTTTCTCACATCCATCAGTTGGTGTCTCTACTCTGATTCTATTAAAACACCATGTTTTAAGTGTAAGGTCAGAGGTTCCTACCTGTCGTTAAAGACTCGGCTGTTGGGGTTTTGTTTTCTTTCCCAGCAGGTACTGTGGGAGCAACAGTGGCAGGACTCTTACTGCTGAAAAACGTCTTCTTGGTGACGGTGGGTGACGGAGTCGGGCTGGGAGCTGGGGTCTGAGACGGAGACTGGTTGGGTGTTGTACCTTTGCGGTAGAAATGAGGGCTACTTGATGGAGATTTCTCCTTTTTCTCCTCAGGAACTTCCTTCACTTCTATAGGCTCGTTGTACTTCTGTCGTATGTAGTCAGGGCCTGGGGAAAGAAAGGATGTAAGGTCTGGAGTACGAAGTCTGAACCCAAAGGCAAAACTCAGAGACAGACGTAAAATATAACAGCGTTTATTCAACACAGTGTTAATGAACAGTTCACAAAAAACAGCTAAAATATCCTCGCGGGGTACGGCACTCGGGCTCCTCTCAGGATCCGGAATCTGGACTTCGCAGTCCAGACTGACAATACACATTGATGATCCAACTAGGGAGAAGCGGAGGATAGTCAAAGTCCAAACCATGTCATAAATGGAGAGGTTATCAGACAGGCAACAGGACATAAGGGATCAGGTTGGCTCACGGACCGAAAAACAGGCAGGATGGTCAAAACACGAAGGAACAGTTGAAACAGAGGCACAGACAAGGGATGGGTGAAAAGGCAGGAATCAGAGAGGTAATCCAGGTCCAAAACAGGCAGACAAACAAACAGGATCCAAAAACGCTGGTAGGTATCACACAACAGGTAAATACAAACTGGCACGGGACAAAGGGAAACACAATGCTTAAATACACAAGAGGAACCAGGGAAAACAAGACACAGGTGTAACAAATCAGGTCGGGGAAAGGTAATCACACAGGTGGGAGAGATGGGGAACAGGAAGCAAAGACACCAGACATGACACATGAGAACTTAACAAAATAAAACAGGAAATGACAGACAAAACCAGACTAACGTCCGGAGACTGACATGACAAAGGAAAGGAAGCTCAAACACAAATGAAGTACATAAGAATTGGAAATCAATTACTGTGAAGGAAAATGGAGACAGATGCAGTTAATTTAATTTCTTTTTTTATGTGTATTAAAAAAATACTGCTCATTTCCATACATAGTCGTGGAAATAATTATTAGACAGCCCCTAGTTTTCTTGAATTTCTTGATCATTTTAATGCCTGGTACAACTAAAGGTGCATTTGTTTGGATAAATATAAAGAAAACAACAAAAAGAGCTCATAGTAGTTTAATTTCAGAGCCGATATCCATTTTCCGTGGTTTTCAATGTTTTTTTCTTTTTGTGATTTACAATTTTTATTGTTATTCTCAAGAAAACAAAACATAACACACATATAGTCTGAGGGGGAACATACAAGACAGAAAATTAAGAAGATTAAATAAAAATAAACACAATTCAAATTGAATTATTAATAATAATAATAAGATAAATGATTAAAAAAGAAAAAGTTACATTAAATGTTCTACAGTGGTACACAATGTGACAGGGTACAGAGCGCTCAGTGGTAACTTCTGTCACTGTGCATTGATATGAGATTCCAACTTGGTCCATTTTAACAGGTATAGCTCCACTCCTATTCTATTCTATTCTATTCTATTCTATTCTATTCTATTCTATTCTATTCTATTCTATTCTATTCTTTAAACCTGGTTATTATGTTTCTAAAAAGTGAGTAAAAGTGACCCCATGCACCTAAACAGTTCATGAAAGCATGTTTAACCCACATGACTGATCAGCTTTTCCCATAAAGTGCTACATTACAGCTGATACCGCAGACACACACACACATACACTGATGAAATGTCCAAATGACTCTTGAAAATAATGACAGATGCTTGTCTCTGATATAAAACCAGCTCCTGACGTCACCTCTTTATGTGGGTTCCTCAAGTTAGTGTCTGTAATGTCACAGTGGAGGAATGTGTTTGACCATAACAGGTTTTAAAGCCAGACTC
>JAPTYQ010000010.1:9203199-9217678 GCA_029814465.1 Ostorhinchus cyanosoma
TCATTTCAGTTCTTACATCAATATCTATGTCATTGTACTGACAAAAACAGTGCTTTTATTCATTCCATGTTTTCTTTCCTGTCTGTTTAAGTCACATGATACACACAGGAGTTAGGACTGGATTGCATAACCGCTGTTTTTGATGACTTTTGATGGTCTAATATTTTTTTCCGCGACTGTATCTCAGGCAGGACACTTTACCTGGAGATGGCGATCTCCACTTTGGTTCTGGCGATGGCTGCGGCTCTTATGGCACCCTCAATGGCCCGATCCACTTTCTGTTTGGCCTTGGTGTTCTTCAGCGGTATCAGCTGCTTCCTGATTCCCCGGGCCAGCACGTTGTTCTTGTACTTGCCTTCCTCTTTGGAGCCATTGGGGAAGGTGGTGCAGCCATAGCCGTGACGCTTATTGTTTAACCACTCGCCTTCGTACTTCATTCCGTTGGAGCGTTCGGAGACGCCGAAGCCGCTGCGTTTGTCATTCTTCCACTCTCCATTGTAGGACTCTGTGGTGGTGGCGTCCACATTGTCCTCCAGAGGCAGATAGTCATCGCCGGGGTCTCCGTCTCCGAAGCTGATGGTGGAATTGGCGTCGCTGGAGCTGATGCGGCTCATGGTGGTGTCGCTGTGGGCCGAACTGCGCTTGCTCGAGATGGAAGAGCGGGAGTCTGATTTGCGCAGTCGCTGCAGGCTGCCGAAGATGGAACCGCGGCGGAAGAGGCCCTTCTTCTTCTCCGGACCTTCTCCGTCCGAGTGGAAGTTGAGGACGAAGCCACCGCGCGTGCCGGCGGGACTGTCGGAGAGGCTGTCGCGCAGGACCGTACCGTTACTCTGTTCGCTGCGGAGGGACGCTAGCGACGTTCGCAGCGGTGAGCGGATGACCGAGGCCATGCCGTAGGGGACGCTCTGACGCACCCCGTAACCATGACGCATCCCACCGGTCCATTGACCCTGATATGTACCTGCAGAGACAGAAGAGAAGAGGGGAGATGATGGTGAAATCCACATGAAGACAGAGGAAGAAGCACAACACAGTGAAGAAGAAGAAGACGAAAAAGAAGAAGAGCGGCACGGTGGGGCAGGGATAACACTGAAGCCCAACACTGAGAGGGTACCAAATTCGGTTTTTTGGTTGTTTTTTTTTTAAATCAAAGTTAAAGACCCATTTGTTTACAGCTGCCTTTGATTAGCGTTTCTTTTCCTGTCTCTTATTCTGGTTTGAATTTTAACCAATGAAAAGTGTTAAAAACAGTTTGTGACTACATCTGTTTAACTCCATTCATGTATTTAAAAATATACATTGTTTTTACATTTTCCTGAAAAATAACTGTTTTGGACAGAAGAGGTTTCTGCCCGACAATATGTATCTCAAAATAATCCACTTTTGAGTAATAATGTAGAAAAAAGTATCAATCAATTATTTAATCCATGTAATTAATTTGGTTTTATACTTTAGAGTAATTATTGCAAATAGAGCTTTAACTGAAGCTTCTACATCATGCATGAAAGGGTTAAAAAAACAACCACTTTATTTTATAGAAGCTGTTTATTGTTTGAAGCTTGTTTTTGCTGCTGTATATACTGCGCATATATCCAGATTGTATCTTCATATCTATTTTTAAATCCTCTCTTAAAACAGATTTTTCCTCTTTGTCTTTTAACTCAATGTCAGGGGTTTGCTTTTATTGTTTCCATTACTTTTATTTTTTTGTGTTTTATTAGGTTTTTTTTGTCTGCGTGCAGCAGTTTGGCCACCTATGTTGTTTTTAAAGTACTTTATAAATAAACCTACTTTTGCCTTAACCCATGAAGACCCAAACGTCCATGATCGTCCAGAACTATGTACTGATCTAAACTGTTTAATACCTGTTGATCCACTAATCCTACCAATACATGTAAATAATTGGTGTAGAATACAGTTATTCATCTTTTCATGGTCATCAGATATGACCCATTTGGATATTCAGAGGCTCCGTAGTTACCGTGGAAACATCATCGTGTTCTACAACATTGATTCACCAGTAAGACCCATGGAGTTGGATTAACAACAGTGGATGGAGATGCTTGTTTTTGTTCAGTTAATGATAGATTTTGCTGAAAAAGTCACTTAAATCTTACATTTTCTCTGTTTCTGATATAATAACCTTTGAATTTACTCTGAGATTTTATGAACATTATGATCAGTAAATCGGATATAGAAAAATACCTGATTTTTCCTCAAAAAAAAGCAAAGTAGAGAGGATAATATTACAATAAACGGTGACAAATCACTTAAGAAAGGGCAAAAATAGAGAAAAATGTATTTGTGAACTGCCTCAAAAGTTACACTGGGTCTTTACTAGTGACTCCTGGAAATATTACAAAGAAAACTGGGGATGCAGCCTTTGCCAACTACGCACCAAAGTTATGGAATACAATTCCAAAGGACATTAGAGAAGCCAGCTAGATGAATGTATTTAAAATCAAATTAAAAACATTTTTATTTTCATTAGCCTTTTGAAAGAAGATTTAAAAAATCGGGTTACAAACCAAAACCCTGAATGTGCACTGTTTTTATTCCATTTTATTGAAATTTTAAAATGTATGTATAATCACTTATTATTGCATCTCTTATTTCAACCATTTTATGCAATTTTGTGAAAATTTCATGTCATTTCTTGTACTTCTATCTTGTTGAACTTTTATAATTGTGTGTGTAATCAAATATTAATGTATTTCTTATTTGCCCTCTGTCTTAAGCCTTTTAATGAAAATTCTATTTTATTTCTTGGAAATGTTTTACTGATGTGAAGCACTTTGGGCCACAATTTTTGTATGAAAGGTGCTATACAATTAAAGCTTATTATTATTATTATCATTATTATGGGTTAATACACTGAGAAATTAATATATGTGGTTATTAGAGCTTTATTAAACCAACAAACCTAATGTTCGATTAAGTCGTTTAGCACACAACTGTATGAATCAAACACTCACATTGATTACATATAAAAAAAAAAATCCAACAGTAGCCATGTATTTTTTCTTTTTCTTTTTCTTTCTTTTCTTTTTCTTTTTATTTAATCTACAGCTGGTTATTATCTCAGGCTGAACACCTACTTTACAGTCAGCCTCTACTCTTTGAATCATCCTCCTGATCTTTAAAGTGACGCCTCTTGGCTTTCCTTGGCTTTCCTACTGTTATCCAATCACTTTGAGCTCAACAACGCCGACCCTATCGTCCTTTAATCACTTAAGGTTCAACCTTCAGCATTATCCAGGAGCTAATCACTGACCAGAGCACCACTCGGCTGTCTAGCAGTTTATGATGCTGATCTGCATCCCAGTATCTACAGAAATATGGAAGGGGTTAATTAAAGGAGGAAATGTGCTGACACACCCCTACCTGCTAGTTGCTATGGGGTAATATCATCATTCTCTTTTAGCCCTGTTTTTGGTCACTACCATTTCCTGTGGAAAACATCAGTGAACCTGTTTACATGCACACCAACACTGCAAAAATCTAAATCCTACCAAGTATATTTTTCCTCATTTCTTGTCCACATTTCTCATCACACTTAAAATAAGACAATCACATAATCAAGAGTAACTTTTCAGTGAGATATGAGAACAGATTTTTAGAAAATAGATTTGGAAAATCTTATTTCAAGAAATCTTACCAAGATAATTAGCACTTGTTCCATTGGTAGATTTTTCTCTTTTTTTTTTGCTTAATTCAAGATTTTTTTTTTTGCTTAATTCAAGCAAAAAAAAAATCAGTTAATGGAACAACAGGTTCAACAGGCACTAAGCAGTTTAGATCAGTGAATCATTTTTGGTGACCATTGGATTTTTTATTTATTTATTTTTCATCGTTATGGCTTAATATAGATTAAAAATGTATTACATTTAATCGTTATTAACAGAAATGAATCCACAGCAGCCCTGTAATTAATCTGATTAAAAAACTGTTTGAGCAAGCTACAGTTTGAAAATTCAATTCCAGATGTTTTGAATTAAGCAAAAAAAATTTGCCAATAGAACAAGTGTTACTGCTTAATTCAAGATTTTATTTATTTTTTTGCTGAATTCAAAGTTTTTTGGTTCAATTCAAGGTTTTTCTTCTTTTTTTTTTCCTTAATTCAAGGAAAAAAAAAATCTTCCGATGGTACAAGTGAAAATTATCTTGGTAAGATTTCTTGAAATAAGATTTTCCAGATCTACTGTCTAAAATTAAGTGCTTATATTTCACTTTCAAAATACTCTTTAGGTGATTATGTCTTATTTTAAGTGTGATGCGATATTTTGACTATAAATGGGCAAAATACACTTGGTAAGATTTGGATTTTTGCAGCGAATACTCCGATCATTATCTGATTTCTGGAGTTATCAGATTATTCAAGTGACGGATGGAGAATCAGAATCAGAAATATCCCCAGAGGGAAATTTTTGTGTTACAGCTGCTCCAATACAGTTAAAGTACAGCAACTAAACAGCAAGGAAAAAGAAAAATGATGAAATATGTAAACAACAAACAATCCTATGCATTTATGTACTAGTATGTATGTACAGTATGTGTTAATTATCACATTAATACACCTGGATTTCTCACCAATCTCCCAATATAGTCTGGTATGTATACAGGTTAATCTGATATAGTTTGGTCTTTTACATTTACACATGTGTAAACACAATTAAAATCATAAAAACTAAAGTTACATAGTCAAGACAATAACAGAAAGTTTGATTCTACCATCACTCCGTATACACCAAAAGAACTCTGATAATTAACTGGAGTATCTCAACGTGGGTTTTTTTGATAATGGTGTTTCTTATGTGCATGTAAACGCACCCGATCGTATTATTACAATTATCAGATTATTCCAAGTTATCAGATTTTTTTGGTCATGTAAAAGGGCTCAGTGTGTATATCTGAAGTATTTCATTTTATCCTATTTATTCTCTATGTTGTGTGCTTGTGTTATATGAACTTGTGTCTGCAATAAAGTTTATTATCATAAAATTATAATTATTTCATCTGAAAAGATGAAAAAAACCTGGTCTGTTCAATTACAAAGCCATGAGAGCTGAAAGAATGAATGAATGACTGACTTATTTATTTTCAAAATGGCATAGGCCATATCAATGAACATTTACAAGTAAATACCAGAGATTATAACCATACAGCTAATAATCCAAGTCCCATTGGCATTTAATGTGTAATATGAACGAGCGCGCGCACACACACACACACACACACAACAGATTTTACACAAAAATCAAACGGTTTGTTTGTTTACAAAACCATGAGAGCTGAATGAATGAATGATTTATTACCACGCCCTACGAAGAGGAGGTGAAGGTATTGTTTTTGTTTGTTTGTTTGGGTTTTTTTGTATGTTTGTCAGCAACTTTACGCAAAAACTACAGGACTAATTTCCATGAAATTTTCAGGAAAGGAGTGAGGTGGTCCAGAATAGATCCCAATAAATTTTGGTGAATGTAGGTCAAGGTCATCAAAAATGTGTTTTCACAATGATAAGAGATAGGGCAAATCAGGTAAAAATGTTTATGAGGGACGGGGTTTGTTGTGCCTGGAACCACTTGTTCATTATTAAAATGCCACAGGTGGTATTAATGAACATTTACACGTAAGTACGAGTGATTATAACCATACGGCTAATTTCCATCTTGAGTTTCAGTGGCATTTAATGTGTAATATGAACGAGCACACACACACACAAAAAATGGATTTCACCCAAAAATCAAATGGTATGTTCGATTACAAAGAAATTACGCGAAATCACAAATTTGCTTCAAGAAAAACAAATGAGCGTCGTGAAGTACAAGAAGCTATACATTTATTTCATTATTTATTTCTTCTTTCTATCAATCATGCAATGACAATTTGAAAACAGAAATGCAAAAAAATGATAATCAAAAAAATAAAGAAATAAAATGGTAACGTAAAACAGCAACGTGTTAAGCCTCGAAATTTACAAGAACGGAAAGGAGTAGGAAGAAATATAAACTCATCTAATCCTACCCCTTCAAACCTTTTCATACACTGTCCCAATTTATTAGCAACTCGGAAACATGTACATTTAGTCACTCGTCCATATCCATATCACAACACATTCACCAACACGTTGCAAAAAGGGATCTCCAAATAACAAACACCTTATGGAGTTTATCCATCAATGTATGTCAAATCCGTAACATTTTTTTGGCACTTTTGACTTGAAAGAACGTATCTTTAATGAATGGTCCGTGGATTTCCCTAAAACGATCTGATTGTTATCCTTTTATTTTTTTTTAAATTGAAGTAAGTAGGGTTCTTTAGTTATTTAGGGGAAAAACCCTCAAAACACAAAACAAAGACAATTAGCAAACAAATTAAACATCTTCAAACAGCACTTTTTGGCCTTTAACAAAAGTTATATTTTTAAAAGGTAACAAATTACCTTTTCTTAGAATGAATTATATTTAATCAATTACTTATAACACAGCTTTTATCTTTTTTTTAATCATGTTTTAACTACCACAATTTTTAACCAACAAAAATCCCATTTTAAGTAGGAACCACTTCATATATTTTAAACCGAGGTATTTTTAAATAATATGCAGCACTTCAATTGATTTAACAAAATGCTTTTAACTGGTTTCTTTACTTATTTATATTTTAAGTAATTCATTATCAAATAAACCATAGAACAATGTACCTCTGGAAAATAATTTCTTTATGCCTCTTTTTAAACACAAAAGTACTGGAAATCTGCTTTTGTTCTGCACTCAAATCCGTTCCACAGTTTAACTCGCCTAACAGCGATGCAAAAAGCTTTTAAGTGTTGTACGCATGCTTCTAACCTTTAGATTTCAAATTTTCCCTTTAGATTTAAATGACCTGCAGATCTGGATTTTTTGGTGATAATACCCCGCCTTCATCACTCGCTGGCCCCTTTCCCATTAGACTTCCATCCAAAATAAATGCATGATGCAACCGAATTTCCACAAGACTGAGAAATAAAAGCCTGAATGAGAAGGGACGCCTGATTGGAATCGGAGCGGTTTAGGTGAAAGACGTGGAACAGTAACACCGCCTGCACACGTCACTGGGTGATAAAACAACCACTCGGTGTTCGGGGTGAGGAGAGCTCAGGCTCCGGCGCTCATGGCTTCAACTGGAGAATGTGAGAATGTGCTATTTTAAAAGATGGAAGTAACTTGAGATGCTGGGAAGTCTGTTGAGTGGCCAAACATAACTCCAAGCAACTATCTTGCTATGTGGAATAAGCCTTCTCCACAGTAACTGACTTAAAACCCCGGTCTACCCTAAACCACTATATAAATAAATAAACAAACACACAAAAGGTCTGCAGCTTTGAACAACTGATATCTGACAATGGACGACATTAAAGATAGAACCAAAATCTTATATTATTTTGATTAATTCACCGTAGTCGCTCTTCATAGATTAATGCTTTAACCCTTTAAGTGACTATTTTTGGTAATTTCCGCAAACATTAAATATTGCGGCCAATCCCGTAGTAGAAGTATGTTGGATTTTATAAAACTATACAGTAATTCAGAGAGATTTTATACACATTTTGAAACCATAATCATTGCTTTTTCTGTGATTAATAAGCATTGAGGGGTGCATATGTAATTGACGTCTTGATTTTATTGTTTGTTTTTTTATTACATTTTTATTATTTCAGTTTGAGACAAATAAATGCAAAGAAATGAAATGAAATATGAGGGACTTTTGTCCATTTATGACCTTATAACATTTGTTTTACTGCATGTGTTCACTTTTTAGTAAGTGCTGCTTGAATGTTTAATGGTAAGAGGAGGGAAATGACGATGTCTGATAACACACAAAGGTTGAAATTTTGAATTTCAGAGTATTTCAATGAGTGACCTATAATGATAACTCCTTATTAAACAGTTTGTATATGTTCTAAGAGAAAATCACATTATATTTGTAAAAGATCCAGAAGGATTCTATGAAAACTTTTACATTTTTTGCTTATACACTAAAACTGCCGATTTTTCAATGAAGAGTCCATACTTTTGCATTTTTTTAAAAAATTATGGATGTACAGAAACACACACACGGCTGGAACGTGACACAGACACTTGCATCTTATCAGATACTATAATGTATGTGTTATGGTAAATGTTTTCCCTGCATTTACATCCCGACTGTTTCTTAGAGCAGCTTTCACGCCTTTAAATTCTGTTATCGATCCAATAATTAATATTGATATTATTATTGATATTATTTTTTACAATATTTTTTATGTGACATGTATCTGAACTGGAATTTGATGAGGATTTCAAACATGTACATTTTTTTAGCCTTATACAGGTAGATTTTGAGAAAATGTGGAATTTGTGTTTGTGCATTTTATGCATTTGATCTATATTACCAGTATCTATCTTATATTCTTTATACACAAATAAACATATTTTATATTGTTGCATTCTACACTTCTAACCAAATAAATTTTTTTCCCATTTATTACTCGCTATTGTATGCTAACAATATCTTTATTGAGTTTTTGTTCTTTATATATAAGAGAAGAAAACAAGACAAAAATAAAACTACATACATAGTATGAATGAAATATATATTTTAGACATGAACAGAAAGTGCAACATGGGAAAAGTAAATAAAATTAAATAATACAAAGGGGTACATCACTTTCCATTTGTTGGTCCTTTTTTTGTAGTTTAGAGATTATGTTTTTGTTTTCCATATGAGTAGACTGATTTTATTATTAATACTTAAAATATATTTATATTGTATTGAGTTTTCTCCATCCTTGAGTAAATGATACAGGTTGTTATTTTCCAAATAATCAAGAAACGCCCCCCAAATGTTATTGAACCTCGTTTGTCTTTAAGAGGGTATGTGATTTTTTCCAAAGGTGAACACATCGACATTTCCCCAAACCACTGTCTGATACTTGCTCTGCCAATGCTCTTCCATGTTAATGCGATTATTCTCGCTAGACTGTATTTTAATAGATATGTACTGTATTATATAATTGTGAAAAGTAAACAGATTTTTACAAAAAAATAAAAAATCCACATGTTGAATCTTAAACTCCTGAGACCCAGGAAAGTACAAGCTTTGGCTTTTTAAATTAAATTGCCTATATTTGAAACATCATGATTCAACAGTTTTTTCTAGATGCATTTTTAATTTTTTTTGATCAGATGTCATTTGTGGTGAACACTTTAGGTATTTTTTTTGTTTGTTTGTTTTTTTATAAAGCTGTGAAACTTTTGTCCTCATATGAGGACAGAAAACCCATAGCTGGGTCTGAAGAGGTTAAAGACAGATATCAAATATGAATTCTACATACCAGAAATGACCACACCAAAAATCTCTCTGTAAAAAATATTTTATACAAATTTTGTGGTGCAGTGTAATCTGTGCATTCTGGAGAGCACTTTGACTATCTATGATGGATTAATTCTGGTAACATCCAGGTGCAAGGCAGAGCTAAAGATAGAGAGACAGAGTAAAAGAGAGAGAGAGAGAGAGAGAGAGAGAGAGAGGCTCCTTGGCAGAAGCTAAGAGGGTTTCATGGGTTTCATGTAACCTGTGGTGGGTAAAAGTAGCCCACGTTTACCCTTTACTGCTGCAGATGGATGGATACACTAATGTGGTGCTAAGAACCGGTTCTAAAATATAAAACGAGTTAAGTTGGATTTAATGGGTTAGGTGTGGCCAGTTGACCAGGAGTACACCCCACCACCACCAACCGCCACCACACCCACATATACGTGCACATGCGCACACACACACACACACACACACACACACACACGCACACACACACAAACAGAAGTATATAAAAGAAACATATTGTGTGTATTTAAGCCCTGTGCTTTTTGCAGACCGTTGCCAGTTCGTATTTGTAACTCATGAAGATACCTACCAGTGTTATTGAATCCTATCTGCCTGCCTGCCTTTCGACCTGGTCTGTTATTGTTTCCTATTTTTTGCCTTTCCCTTGTCGGTGCCTCTGCCTCCTTCTGATTTCCCCGTTGACGACCCTTGCCTGTTTTTATGGTACTAGAGTTTGCTAAATCCCTGATGTGTGTTTGCCTGTCAGACTGCCTTTCTGTGTATGACCTGTTTTGGATCTTGACCTGCCTCTGCTCTCTCCTAGTCGGACTTTGGACGTGTTTAGCTGAACCAGGCAGTGAACTCGGTCTCTCAGCACCGAGAGGGATTTTAAGAACGAGTCCGGAACTGGAGCTCCCAGTGATCTTCGTCCATTCCTGTTTTTGTCACAAGAACCTTTTTTCATTGTTGTTATATTGTACGTCAGTCTTGCATTTGGGTTCTACCTCCGTACTCAGGCCTTTACATGGCCTTGTGTATTTAGCAATAATATCGAGTGAGTATAATTGACCATGTGAATAACTGAGACCAGCAGATTAATAGTTGCTGGTGGATTATTAGAATATCACTGATATTACAGGATCTGAACAGTTAGGATCAGACTAAACCCTGGAATACAATATGATGTGCCTGGACTTGTGTATTTAACAATATCAAGTTAGTATAATTCACCAAATGACTGACTGAGACCAGTAGATTAGTATAAATATAATACTTGGTATATTATTATGATAGAATATCCCTCTTATTACGGGGTGTGAATAGTTAGGATCAGACTAAATCCTGGAAAACAATTTAATGTACCTGGACTTATTTATTCAGTAACAATATCAAGTTAGTACCATTGTTTGTAACAGTAATGAAGTATTTTAACTCGATTTGGGTAAAATTCTGTACAAGTGTTCACTTAAATAGCACGATAAAAAAAAAAAATGACAGGGATTTGAATTCAAAAAGTTGAATATTTTTAAGAATTGTTGAGCACAGAAGGATCGAGTCCACCTGCACAGAAAGTAAAATGTAATCATTATTAAAAAAGACAGAAAAAAATTAGCTTTTATTTACTTTTTGAGTGCAGACATCTCCTCTTAGACTTTAAGTCTACATCTGGTTTCAAAAACACAAGCAGATCAGCACTACGACGATGTTTTTTTTTTTTTTACCTGTGTAAATACAGTTGCAGAATAAATGATTAGACCACCCTTTGTTTTTCTTCAGTTTTTTGTTCATTTTAATGCCTGGTACAACTAAAGGTACATTTGTTTCGACAAATATAATAACACAAATAGCTCATAGTTTAATTTCAGAGCTGATATGTATGCATTTCCCATGTTTTCTTGACAATAACCCAAATCACTTCAGTTATTACATGAATATCTGTCATTGAACTGACAAAAACAGTGCTTTTATTCATTCCATGTTTTCTTTTCTGCCTGTTTTAGTCACATGATCCACACAGGAGTTGTTTTTGATGACTTTTGATGGTCTAATAATTTTTTCCATAACTGTATCTTCCAATGGTGCTAAGTGATAATAAAGTTCTTTCGAGCAGGGCTGTCAAACTCACTGTAGTTCAGGGGTCACATACAGCCTGATATGATCTCCAAGACCAGTTAAATAATAACAACATAACCTATTAATGACAACTCCAAACTTTTCTCTTTTATTTTAAGAGTGAAAAACACACAAAAAAATCACAATATGAAAATGTTTACATGTACAATCTATCGCTTAAAAATTGGATGAACATAAACAACCTGATGTTTCTTAAGAAAAATAGGTGCAATTTTAACAATATTAAGCCTCAGCTTAACTTGAAAAAAAAAAAAAAAACATTTGGGAAAGGATATATTATAAGTGTAAACATTTTCATTATTTTTTTATTTTTACTCAAAGAATTGTCATTAAAAGAGTTGCCATTATTATCATTATCATCATTATTATTATTATTATTACTTTTTATTGAATTCAAGGTGAAAGAAAGTGTCAGTCATACAAGAGAAAACAAGATTTTCAAATTTTCTGCTTATCAAAACAAAAATACAAATAAATAAAAAACAAATCAAAAAAGAAACCTAAAAGAAACACAAAACCCACCCCATCCCTCCCTCCACTCTACAGAGTCCTGGGCAATGCATTATTATTATTATTATTATTATTATCATCATTGGTTATGCTATTATTTCACTGCTCCAAACCACGTCAGATTGGGTTATATGTGGCCCCTGAACTAAAATGAATTCTGCATTTCCCAAATGTATCCCATGGGCCGGATTGGAACCTTTGGCGGTCCAGTTTTGACCCGCAGACCATATGTTTGATGCCCCCAATAATGTTATTTCTGGTGTAAATGAACTCATCTGTTTGGTTAATTGTCGTGTCGTTCCAACCTGCAAACAAGTTGCAGCATGATTTGTTTACTTCACTTCCCTCACATTGCACATCACCGACACTCCAAACAACATAATACTCCATTTCTAACAGGTGTCCCCGTCCATGTGCAGCTTGAGACCCCCCCCCCCCTTCAAATGCTGCCTGTGGCTTTGCTATTAAATACCTCCTTATTCAGGGTGAAAATATTCACAGCTGAAGTTCCCAAAGATCTGACTTGACAGTTCCACTGCTTTCATGGATCTAAATAACCAGACTGAAAACTCTGTTCGAGTCACTCAAATTGCACCAGGTTCCAAGACCAAAAAAAAAATTTAAAAATGCTCCAAATTCTCCACAAAGCCATTTTGTTTGGGACACACTGATATATTATCGCCTTCATGGCACAAAGTGAAAATAAACAACAAGGAATACAAATAAAAACATTAATACTGGCATTAGCTATCAGCTTAAGAATTACTTTAGATATTTTATCAGCCCAGAAATTCTCAGTTGGTTTATTCCTATTTTATCTGTGAATAAAATGAAATTATATGGTACTGAAATGTTTCCCACATCACCCAAGGGAGGAGACAGTAAAAGAAAAAAAAAATCTTCTTCTTTTTTTTTTCTATGAGTGATCAGCTCCAAATATTGGTTTAGAAATATCGGCAGCCTGTATTGGTCAGTGCCTAAGGCTGAAAAAAAAAAAATCAGTATCGGAATCGGCTCAACAAAATCCACATCAGTCAATCACTAGATAAAATTGTTTCCATTCAGCTGTGTAAATCTACCAGAAATGCCACGTTTCATCACTATTTCCACATTATTTTCCCCAGTTTGAGCTCTGTGTACTGTGTTAATCGACTGTTTCTCGAGGCTTTTGACGTCTCGCTATATTTCAATGAGCTTTATCGCTAACTTTGCGTATTTCAGTAATGTTTTGTATTATTACGTTATTTATATCCTGTCTGCCCTTGGTGCTTTTTTTTTTTGCTTATGACGCCTAAAAAGCATTTTTTTTTAAAATGCTTATTTATTGCTCGCTGACAATGAATGGCGCTTTTTCTGGGGTTAAAATTAGGCTCAGAGCATAAAAGTGGCATAAAATGAATAAAAAATAAGCCAAATGACAATGAAACATCACTCAAAATTCATGATCGTGACCAAAATCCTCCGCTTAGTGCTTCAAAAAGCCTTCATTTCAGCCACGGCCTTAAGTTGCGGGTCCTAAACTAGATATTTTTAGTGGTTTGAGACAGGTCAGACGTATGGGTGCACCTGTGCTCAGGTCAGGATGGCTCTAAATTTAATTGTAGTCTAAATCGGGCTGAGCAGCAGGTGTTTCCAGGGGCTCTGTTTACATGAAGTGACACATTTTGCTTCCTGACAGTTTGTTTAACATGAATGAGGCAGCGAGAAAAAGCATTTGACAAATGAGAAATGTAACACGCAACGGTTCGATGGCAGTAATTTAACGCTACTTAAAATGTTAGTCACGGATAAAACGAGACGAAAGATTATTTTCAGGTTCTTATAACTTTGTCTGATGTGAAAAACTATTGAACTGAACTGTTGATTCTACAGTCAGTACGTCATTATAAAACCAACACTTAAGTGCTTAATTATAGAACATTTGCAGACTAATAAATTACTCATTACTCTTATTATGATTATATATTATTTGTCTTCTGCCCTCTCTTTTTGCATGCACATGTTTTCTTAAACTTTCTTCTCTTGCTACCTTGACTGTTGAATTTCCCCACTGTGGGATCAATAAAGTATCTAAATCAAATGGAATGGAATGGAATGGAATTTAATTTAATTTAATCAAACCCAATCTAATCTAATCTAATCTAATCTAATATAACCTAACCCAATCTATTCCAATCCAATTCAATCTAATCTAATCCAATCTAATCTAATCTAATTAATTCTATTCCAATCCAATCCAATCCAATCTAATCTAATGTAATTAATTCTATTCCATTCCAATCCAATCCAATCCAATCTAATCCAATCCAATATATTCTAATCTAATCTAATCTAATCTAATCTAATCTAATCTAATCTAATCTAATCCTTACCAGTTAATATTCAGAATACATGTAAACAGAAACAATCATAATGACTGTTTCCTCCATTGGCTTCACAGTCTGTAAATTTTTTTAATGGGTACAATTTTACACCTGAGGCAAATAAGACCTGT
>JAPTYQ010000010.1:9217778-9237616 GCA_029814465.1 Ostorhinchus cyanosoma
TATATATGGTGTTGGTTTTTTTTGTTTGTTTTTTTTAACCTCATAGCACATTTTGTGCCTTACCTGCTGGCATGTTGTCTTCTGCATGATCGTTGGCAGCATTATTAGGATATTCTGTCTTAGCCTCATTTTCTTTACTGTCAGTTGCACTAAGAACACGAGCTAGGGCCTTGGACACAGCTGGAGCAGCATGTACAGCTTTAGACTGGCCATCGGGCCCTCTTGTACTTAGTGGTGGTACAGCTAGACTTCTCTGGACCTGCAGGACAAAAGTTGGAGGAATATTTAAAAACTAAACAAGTTAGACAAAAATACCCTAAATTGAGGAGGACAAGGGGAAAAACGGTTTACCTTCTCAAGTGCATTGCCTAAACTGAGTTTAGGAACAAGGGGTTTCGATTCAGCCACCACATTTGAGTTAGAAGTTCCAGGAGGTATAAATCGTGGCTTTTTGATGGCACTACCCAAGAGCTGACTGGGAGCTGCTGAGCGCCGCATTCTTTTACCAGATGAGCACAATTAATGATCTCCTAAAGGCAAACAGCATGAGATATAAACACAGTAGTTTATTCAGTATGTTTATGTATTTATTGTCACAGACTGTGCACATAGCGTTTAATGTCAAAGAAGATGTAGCCACTAGCTAATTTCCAAATATGAAATACAAATACAGTACATATTCATCCAAGTTACTAGGTACAACTTAGATGACATGATCAAACACTGGCATACCATAAAACGTGTACTGTATATACAACATTCCAACCACAGACATAATGCATAAACTGTATGATTAAGGAAATAAGGTTAAGAGAATATAGACATTTTTTAAAATCTGTTTTTATATGCGATTACAATTGACAACACGGGTGTCTTAAAATCTAATTTAGCAACGTGCCAAATTAATCTACATAAGTTTTCTTTTGTTAGTGGTTATGATTTGGAGTTTTAGTTCCCACACTGACCCATATCTACAGCTTAAAAGCTCTGTGTGGACGGAATCCACTACCTTGATACTTTGCAATGGTTTATTAAAACTGCTTACAGACATGACTTTAGTTTTAGTTTGTCATTTCAAATATTATCTCAAATTACCATTATCGCCAACTAAACATTCTGACTGACACTAAGAATTAACAAACTGTCCGTCAAAGTTTGATGGGTTAGAAAGCCTTACATATAGTCTGTCCAAAACTTGAATTATATTTATGCTCTGCTATATGACAGAGACACCAAACCGTATAACACTGCTCATACAAAATAATAAACATCCCAACTTTTTAAAATAACTGACTAAAAGAAGATGTCATTCGGATAAAAAAAAAAAACATGCAGCACTTCATTAAACAAGATTTTATAAACCACACAAATCCTCTCATTTTCAATATTGCCATTTTATTCTGTCAACAATCCTCTCATTGTGGAATTTCAGTCCTGTTAAACACTGTAGGGACGGTCTTTGACATGTTAAAAAAAACCGTGGGATTTTAATATTTAATTTACAGACATATCGACACAGGCAGGTTAGCAAACAAGCTACCTTGCTAGCAATCAACATACGCTAACACAGCTGACATGGTCTAAAATCGTCCTGTAATGGCATGACTTGATAACGTGCAACTTCGAGACATACATACCGGGACCATTACAGGTTTGATGACAAGATATTGTGTCGAAATATATTGCTGAAGTTAAAATTTGTCTCCGTTTTTCGGTTTTTTAACTATTGAATCTTCGGCGTTTCTCCCGCTGAACGAGTTGAAGACCCTGATTGGTCGTAACACAAAGTGGGCGCGGTCTAAATGAGAAGGCTGCGTTTGATTTAGATACCTGGTAGTGCCGTCATTGCGTTCATATGGCAGCAGTATGTCTTAATCTTTCAATACAGCTCAATCGATGAGAAAATCGATCTCACCCTGTACTTCCTGACAAGTGAATGGATTCCGGTCTTTGATAATACCAGCGTGGTGCTGAAAATGGAGAAATTAACTGTTTGTTTAGGACATTACTTTTTTGCGTTGGTGTTATATATTAATCCCATTTAATGCTTTCCTTGATATTTTATGCATACTGTATACTACATACTCTTGATACATTTTTGGCAACTACTGTAGTTAGCAGTAAACTGTAGTTTATAATAGTAAAAGGTATTTGCTCTTGTATATTTGGTGCTTGGGATGAAGAAAGAAAACAATAATAAAGAACAAATAACAAGAAAAGTAGCTACTATAGATCTAAATAAGAAAACAAGTATTTTAAATGAAGGACAAAGTAAAATAGAGGAAAGAAATACCACTATAGATGGCATATAGAATTAATTACATTATGGTGGATTTACAGTTTTTGCTAGACTGTGTAATTTTGTGCATCTGAATAAATGCACTGCATAAAAGATACCATGTTTTAACTGTATTAACTGAATATAAGAAAAAATGTTTAATGCTATCATTCAGTATTAATGCTATTATGTTGTTATGTATTTGTTATGGAATATGTATCATCTCTAATTCGGTTCTGTATCTGACACTACACAAATATAGTACTGCCAAAGCATTACAGGAAAAACTGTTGTTAATAATACTCCACCCTTCCGTGAATATAATAGAAGTGTATAAAAGCACTGGGATGAGTCCAGAGGTTTGAGTTACTCTTTGATTTTTGTGGTTTGACAGAATGTGTCTGATGTTGTGCAGTCTGTAATCCAATCAGAGAGGGAGAGAGCATAATCCATGTTAATCCCACACCCAGAGAGAGGGAGAGAAAGAGAAACTGGGAATCGGTCAGGTCATCAGAAGAGAGAGAGAGAGAGAGCTGAAGGACAGTAAACAGTAATCTCCGAGGGCTACAACACAACATAACACAACACAACCTTACTGGTAAGACTGTAAGATAAACACATTAAAGCTAAATTTGCCTGAATTTGACCTTGAGTGTTACCATTTCATGTAATTCTGTCTCTCTGATCTGATGTCGTCTGACAGCTGCCTACCTGTGTCCTGAACCCTGGTTGCCAGGGATATCTCCATGGAGATGCACTCCCACAGGTAGGGGAGGGCTTTCTGGGAGAGACCCTCACCTTGATGGAGCCACAGTGGAACAGAGAGGCTAAAGAAGGAAAGAGCACAGCAGGTAGATAAGGAGGATCACCTGTGGAAGAACGAGTGGAGTTGAATCAGCAGAAGAAAGAAGGAAGTTGGATGAAGCTTAAGAGTTAGGCAGGTGCAGCCTTTTATTTATTTATTTATTTATTTATTTTTAGTTTACATCTGACATTAAGATAAAGCAAAAAAAACAAACTCTTCTGCTGGAAAACCTTGGACATGTTCTGTCACCATCTTTTGTCATTTGTCTGTATTTGGCTGACTACAGGATGGGTTTTGATCTGGAGAGGTTTGTGGGCTATGTGAATGAAGGCCTCCTGTGCTGTGTATGTCGAGACGTGTTGGAGCGCCCCCTGCAGGCACCTTGTGAACATGCCTACTGCAGCGCCTGCATCAGCAGCTGGCTGCTCCATCACCACTCCTGTCCAGAGGACAGACAGCCACTGGACGTAGGCAGCCTCAAACCGCTCTACAGGTCTGTCTCCATCTGTGGCTCTATTTTCTTTATCTGAGATGAGCTTTACACTTTAATGCTCTTTATTTCTGTTCTGCACCTTTATCTCTTTATCCAAGTGGTGGTTAAGATATTCAGACCATTCACTCGAATAAAATCACACTCACTAGCTCTACTTAGAAAAAAAGTATGTAAATGGTCCTAGTCAGCATCTTAGATCTGTGTATTTGATTCATGTTGTTGCATGTGGACATGTCCTGCTATAGATGTTTAAGTCTGCAGCATTACATTGTATTCTGTAACATCATCATGTTTGTAGTCTTCTGTCTGAGGAGAACCATCTTGCTCTAAACCACTCAGCTGTTCATGAGCTCAGAAAACTGTCCTGTTTTCAATTTTGTGACACTGCATTTTCCTGCTGATCCAAGAGTTTATTTCACTTAAGGAGGAGAACTTTCTCCACACGGAACAGTTCATCCTTCTGTTTATGACTAAATCAAAACCATGACATTTACAGATATGTAGTTTCACTGGACAGGAAGAGAGTGGATAGTTAAAGTCTGAAAAGTACCTGAAGCTTCAACATTAATGTAATAGTGTAAAGAGTAGAATAATGTCTTCTAACATATAGTGGAGTAGAATAGAAAGAGTAAAATAATGTCCTCTAACATATAGTGGAGTAGAATAGAAAGAGTAAAATAATGTCCTCTAACATATAGTAGAGTAGAATTGAAAGAGTAAAATAATGTCCTCTAACATATAATAGAGTAGAATTGAAAGAGTAGAATAATGTCCTCTAACATATAGTAGAGTAGAATTGAAAGAGTAGAATAATATTCTCTAACATATAGTGGAGTAGAATAGAAAGAGTAAAATAATGTCCTCTAACATATAGTGGAGTAGAATAGAGATACACAAGTACAAGTGTCTAAAATGTGACTTAAGTACAGCACTTGAGTAAAAGTCTTTGTTCCACTTGTGTTAATCCTGCTGTTTTTGATGACAGGTACATGCGTAACGACCTGAACCGTCTGCAGATCCGCTGTGTGAATGCAGGTCAGGGGTGTGAAGTGGTCTGCTCCCTGGAAAACCTGCACACACATGAGGATGAGTGTGAGTTTGCCTTCATCTCCTGCTCTAACACAGGTATGATTGCTCAGTTAATGCTTCATTTCACATGCCAGTTAATGTATTTTTTGCCAATGATAATATCATTAAATGGTTGTTCATCTGGATGTGTTGGACACAAAGGTAATGTGACACCTCTGTATGTGTGTGAGCAACAGGTGGCTGTTTGTTGCCATGGCTACACCCCAAGTAGTCTACCTATGGGACTTGGTCAGGAGGATTTAGCATAACTGAAAGCTCCCACAGACACTCATACTGAATGCATTCATGGTTCAACTTTCCATCATTCTTTAATGAGCTTTGTTAAAGTGTGTCTGTGTGTGTACATGCAGAAGTGCTCTTGTGCTCATGATGTGACCTGTCATTGGCAGGTGGAGAGTACATATGTTACTACTGTGGTAGGTACAGTACTGTGTGTGTGTGAATGTATGTGTGTGCATGGCGTGTTGCTTTTTGTAGTGGTAAATCCAACATAATAGTTTGTTCAGATATCTATGGACCTTTAGAAGTGTGTTTCAAAGGACAAAGAGGATATGCTGAAAACATTTAGTTGTAATTACACTCTCCTTTTGTCCGTGACTTTTGATCATTTACACTTTTAGAAGACATACGTTCCAGGGCATTTATAAGTACAGAATCAGAACCATTTATTTGCTTGAAGTGACTTTTTCCCTCGTAAGATAACCTGAAACTTTCTTTCTAATGAGGTGTGGTCTTCACTGAAATGGAAAGTGATTGGTTATTTGAGGTGTGATCATATCCACAAATAATAACAATAAAAAAAGGTGATTGAATCAGTCATAGCAATCTTTCTTGAGTTATAACCAAACTGAACTCTGCACTGAAAGCCCAAACAATAAAACTATGACAATGTGCAATATTTATTCTTTTTTTTTTTTTTTTTAACTTATTACTCTTTAATAAAACAACAAAAAAGGATGTAATAGAGGGGTACCCAAATTTCATTGTGTGGAAATTCAAAGTTCTCATCTTATCTTATCCTGATTAATTTAAGACATTGCATTTGATGATTTTAATGCGTTCCTGTTTTAATTTGTAACAAATCATGCATGCAAATAACCTGCATAACTTAAGATATTTTAAAACACTGTTCTTCTCTGCTGTTCTTCTATTCTACAACATAAAGTTGGTGTCAACTTGGGTCACTTTGTGTGAGATGCGTGCATCACTGAACCTCTGTCCTCTCAGGTTGTCCCGTGCAGGTGGAGAGGCGGGGCTTGGAGGCTCACCTGTCAGAGTGTAACTTCCGCAGCAGAGAATGTCCTAACGGATGCGGCCACACTCTTCTGTCTATGGACCAATCACAGCATAACTGTGTAGCAGAACTGCGCACTGAGGTGGAGCTGCTCAGGTGTGTAAATGTGTTAGTAGTCAAAACCCCTGACTCTCTCATTCTCTAATGTTGAACGTGGACCTGCTTTGAATCCATTTTTCTTTTCTCATGGTAATTCTAGGGCAGAGATGCTATGCAAAGTGGAGGAGGTGAGACGAGAGATGGAGTCTCGTTTGGACTCTCAGAGGAGACACATGGTACAGAAAGAGTCACAGCTGAAGAACGAGGTGGAGGAGCTCAAGGTGAGAGATGTGTCAGTGCCTCCCATACATGTACGTCCTCGATTTTGAGGAAGAATGGAACGGATCTTTATTCACGGAGCTGCATGAAACATTAAGTACTAGTGAGAGGGGGCTTCCTACTCTATTCATGTGAATATTCTCTGGCCTCACAACTTGATTTTATTAAGATTCCCCAGTTAGTGATCGGTGCATCTTAGTGTATATATATCACTCTAAATTAACATATACTGTAGCTATATTTAATTGTGTTAGTTGTAGTTAATACAATCAGTCAGTTGACTTGAATTCTGTTTTTTTTTTAAAAGTGCTTTTAGAATCAGACCACAACAGTCTATAATTAATAAGTTTCAACTTTTCAATACCAGTATCTGTGGGACCCACATCAATACATAAGAACAAAATCCTAAAAAAAAATGAAAGCAATATTCACATCTGCTTGTAATCCTAAAAGCATTACAAGCAGAGGTGTGAATATTCACTAGCCTCACTATTTGATTCCATTCTGACGTGTGCATCATGATGAATCCTGCAGTCAAGAAATGTCTGGTATTTATGAAAAATATGCACATTTCAATAAGATTTGCAGTTTATGATGTTGATGTTTAAATCACTGAAGTATTGTCAGTGACCTTGAATAAACTTTTTGTGGTCATGTGATCTGTGTCCTTTTCCCTCAGGGCCAGTTATCCCGTGTAATGTGTGATATGCGTGCCCTGTTGGGAGCAGAGCGTCTGAGGAGACAGGAGCTGGCAGAGGCAGAATTAGAGAAGAGAGAACTGCTGGAGCTCCTCAGAGACCTGCCCACCAGGAGTCAGCCACCTACGGGACCCACAGCCAGAGACGAGCATCAGGGAACCCAGCAGAACCCCGGTCAGCTGCACACGGAGCTGACAAGACACCAGCAGAGGGAGGCATCTTTACACGGTTCCAGTCTGTCACTACATTCAGCTCAGGCTGTTAATGCTTCAGGGCCGCCTCCATCACCCCAAGTGGGCGAGAGGGCACGCAAGGGTGGCACCCGGAGTCTGACTCTAGACTGCATCAAGAGGAAGAGCCGGGAGGTCACCGTTATCTGAAAACACTGGACCACCAGGGGATTTACCAAACCAGAATGGATCTTTATTTTTTTAATATTTGTCTGAATCTCTCCCATGATTTTCAAACCAACCCAGAGTGTGCACAAGAAGACTAGAAATAAGAAAACTGGAAATTAGAGTTGATCAAATTGTTAATTTTCAGTTGCTGTGAAATCTATTCTTGTGACTGTAAAATAATACAGAACATTGGATATTTTTTTTGTAGCTCAGATCTTGTGTAATATTTTCAGATTATTTCTTGTTGGATTATGTATTTTTCATCATGACTTTAACTCAATTTTTCCTTGTTGTCTTGTTAGTGATCATCTAAAGCACACTTGAAAAAAATTTGTTTCTGTCAATGGTTTTTTTTTTTCTTTTTAAGTCTAAGGTTATTTAACGCTCAAAAATCTTTTATGGAAAGTAATGAAATATCCTTCAGTGTGATGTTTATAGAACAAAGCAGACCAAAGAATAAAACTGGCATCTCCACTCATGTAGACTTTAATTTAAACCATTGAGATTATGTTCATGTTTAAGCAACATTAAGTTTTAATTTTACTATTTAACTGTTCCTTAAGAGTGAGTTTTCTGATGCCGTTTTAATGATCCACAGAGCTCCAAATTGTCTCACTTTTTCCCTTTATTGGTGACATGCAGACTTTTGACATTTTTAAGGTATAGTCTGTTTCCACATGTCACGTTCTTCAACATATGTGACGACAATTAACAAATACGACTATAAGATAAATTTCTAAGACTTTTATTCTCTGAATACAGATCAAGTTAACAAAAACATAAAACATGAAACACAAAGTCCATATGTCATTGAGACAACATCATCGCACTGAGAAGGTGTTTCCATGGAGACAGCATATATAATAAGATCCTGATTGGTCCATTTGTTGCCGTTAAAGGCTGCAGTCATTGCCCAGGTGAATTTACCTGGTAAAGGAGCGCACATGTCTGCCCCTTCCACCCCCACTCCCTCCGCCACTGAACTTGCTCCCTTGAGATCCTCTTCCTCCTCCCCCTCCTCCCCCTCCGCCGGCACCTGCACCACCGGCTCCTCCTCCTCCACTAAGCCATGACAGTCCAGTGCCGCCTCTGCCTCGGGGAGCTCTGTCCCGTGGTGCCAAGCGATATGCACCTGACAAATAAAGTAAAAAAAATAAACAATAAAACCCACACACACCAGCAGTGGATTGGTGATATTCATGCTTCAGAACTGAAGTAAAAGCAGGTGTATGTTCTCTATACGTACTTGCAGGTGGTTGTCGGGAGGGCAGAGGTCCACGTGTAAAGTTGCTCTGACCTCCGCGGGGTTCACTGTAGGTTCCTCTGTGAGTGACAGCTGGAACTTGGCCGCTCCATGAAGAACCACGGCCGCCCTCCCTACGAGTGTAATTACCTAGAGAAGCAAGAAGAAAGACATTATCACCCTCTACTGGCAACCCTCTGACCTGCAGTATCTGAATTACAAACCAGTGGCTTCCCAACAATAGCCTCCTACTGACCTGCTAAACCTGACTCTGAAGGACTAAATATTTTTCAGTGCTAATAAAAGCAGCTATAGTTACAACATTTTTCATACACACTGTGCTATCACTAGTCATGATCTGTTTCTCCTGTTTATAATTTTTTTTGTTCATTTATAATTTATGTTTAGCTTTAATCTCTAACTTTTAACTTCTTCTATGACATGCTGAGTGATACCTCTACAAAAAAGATCATGATAAACTTCTTAAGGTCTATATCAATGATTACCACAAAATATGTCAAATATTTTGTTAAATTCTAACCCTAATTGTAATCATAAAATATTTTCAACATCAAAATATGTAGTGAGTAAAAGTAAGTAAAACACCACACCGAAATACAGTATTAAGTATTTTAGCTGACAAAGTACACAAAAAAGCAAAGAAAAAAGTTGAAAAATACACTAATAATTATCATTAATGTTTTACTTCCCAGTTGTACTTTTATATTACAATTCGATGACTCTTTGTGTTTTTATGTACTGACAATATCAGTTTCAATGATTTCACGTTGACAGTCAGCTTACTAGTTACTGTGCTTTGACTCAAGAGCAACATGGTCCCTTTGTATTCCTATTTTATTTTCTTTCTTAGTAAATGTATATAGATTTGTAATGCATTTTATAACTGCACCATATGGTACACATACATCTGGAAACCCGTCAGTATAGAACATTAATGACAAAGAAACGTGGTCCACTTAGCTTTTTCTGACCTTTCAGTTTAGGTTGGTGGTAGATTTTGTCTGTCATCACATGTCCAACTCTACATGTGTGTACTTACCAGACAGCAGAACGCCTTTAGGTTGAGGTGGAGTGAAGAAGCGCGTCTGGCTGTGGAAGGTGGCTCTGCCTCTGTTACCAGTGAACAGTCCTCTAGTTGGGGGTTTAGGGGAGCTCTTTGGGGGGCGTTTAGGAGGTAAAAGTCCAAGTGGGGTTGTAATGTCTTTAAACTCTGCTGCCACAAAGTCATCCACGTGCATGCTGGGAGGTCGAGAGGTGTTCTGCTTGCGCTGCCGGAAGAGATCATGGGGTCGGGAGGCATTCTGTCCAAACCCACCACGGCCTCCGCGGCCTCGTGGTGCTGCCATGATGTGGGCTCTCTTAGCAGGCTCCACATAATCCAGTTTACCACTGCCAAGCACAAGGCAATCCAGTTAAAATTACTGGAAAATGTTTTTATGATGGGAAAAACACACAAATGTATAAAAATTGTACCTTGATGTGATGAAAGTCTCGTGCTTGTGTTTGCCGAGTCTGGAGCCTTTGGGGGCCTTAGTGTGACCAGGAGAGGACGGCTCTGATAGGAAGGAGCGCTCCAACTCAGCCTTCAAGTCCAGCTCTGGACAACATTCCTGAGCTAGACCCACAAGATCCACCTTCACCTGCCACAGACACACAAGAGCTAGAACTGTGCACAGAGAGCACCTGCAGTGTCTATAGCAGCACAGACACAGGGCCTGTCCATGTTTATGTTCTCAGTGATTAGAAAGTGTGCATTTCATTAATGCTCACATTTACAACACTTGGTCTTACCCAAAAATACTACTACACAAAAAACCCTCAAATTTATAATCAAGACAATTTCTTGATTGCTCCAATTGTACAGTTCAGTTTGTTGTAAATGGACAAACACACTTACCATATCAACATCTGATTCAATATCATCAGTTTGAAAGGGAGAAAACCACAGAGCCTTCAGCTGTTCATCCAGAGCTTCAGATAGAATGAACACGGTCCTGAAGACAAAATGCACACCCACAAAGATGTTTTAAAAATGTTTTGATTAAACAGCCATCTTCTCTTTGCACAGATTATTTTGTATGAGGTTGATGTTATCCAGATTTTTCACCAGTTCTGTTTTTATACTTCTAATTTATTATGTATAGTCAGTTTGCTCGTGTTCTATTTTTTATTCTTGTATTCTAATTTTGCTGTTTGCGATGCTGCTGCTAAACTGGATTTTCCCAGTTTGGGATCAATAAAGTGTATCTATCTAGAAAATCTCACTTTAAGTTTTAAAGCTTAAAACCAGGTAAAGACACTTATTTATGCGGCTCCAAGAATAAAAGATTAGGTAAGTGAATGGATTGACATAAATTATCATTTGTTATCATCTCTACCTGTGATTAAACTGTGCTCCAAGTGTCTCAGGTGCAGGCAGAGTGGGTTCAGTATCAGCAGCAGGAGGAGTATCAGTGGCCGTCTCCAGCGTCTGCCTCAGAACAATCACATTTTCCAACATCGTCTCCAGTGACTCATCCTCCTTACAGAGTTTCTACAAACAAATATAAAACTGAGTGAAGAGACAAGAATACATTACACATATTTTGTAAAATTCTACATCGTACTGTGTGTTATTTGTACCGTAATTTGTTTCTCTAAAGTTGTAAGAGGGTGCGAGTCAGAGTCCTCCCACTGCAGCAGAGCTTTCATCTCGGAGCCCGTCAACAACCGAGGAGGAACGAAGCCCACATCCTCACCGGACCCTTGTCCCTCCTCAACACACTGAATTAGACACAGGCACATTCAGGTTTAAGAAGTAACTGTCACTGACTAACCAGATAGATAATTATTACATTAAAGGTAAAGTTACTCTCACAGTTACACATGCATACAAAAGCTTTAGCATAGCTGTCATTTTCATTATGAGATAGGAAAAAAGTAAAAAGATAATGAACTACAAAAGTTTCCTTGTGATTTGTTCATAATGAGATGAAAAACATATATCATCAACATGCCTAGAAATTCATCCTGCTTATTTTTTAATAATAAAAATAGGTATAAAAACCCAAAGCAAACAAAGCAGCAGTTTACCATTTAGCATTTTCACTGTTCAACTGTGACGTGCCAACATACAGACACCTGTATCTAGTTCTGAATTGAAGATGTAAAACTGAATTAATATTTGGACAATGTTTAAATTACATGTTTATAAACTGACAAAAAACAGATGTACCATTGATTCTGTGTTGAGGATCTGTCTGAGGAAGTCCAGCAGAGTGGACAGCAGATCTGCCGTGTCCTTTTTAAAGGGAAACACTAGTCTCTTCAACAAGGAGCACAAACTGGAGCCATGTTTCTTCAAAGAACTGAAATAAAGTTAATACACATAAATTAAAAGTTCTAAAATACATGCAAGTGTTTTAAGTGAGAAGGATTGCACTCAGAATCAAAAGGGAATATTTTCTTTACACTTTGAGATGGTACAGTCCATAGTCATGTTCTGTGAGGAATGTCAGCGTTCTGATGCAGGTAAGTAGAAGTGGTGGGCTGCTCTCTGCATTTCCCAAAACCTCCAACAAGGCATTGCATACGGATGACATCATCTCTCGTCCAGGAAGTGAGTTAGCTAGCTGCTCCATCTCAGACACACAGCCTTCACCAGGTGGAGAAACCACCAGAGAAATATCCTGTCAGAGAGACAGATCGATGTTTTCAGGCTTTGTTGGACTCCATACCAGAACCAGTAAATGTTTGTTTTTATGTGCGGTACACTGTTTACCTGGTCACACAGTGACTGTAAAATAGTGCCAACTACTTCACTACACTGCTGCTGTAAGGAGTGATCTGCAGGGGGGGCCAGCAGTGACAGCAGCAGTGGAAACAGATCGGCTAGTTGTTCGTCTCCGGATACAGACCCAGAGAGCAGGTGTAACGATGCGCTCTTACAAGCTCTCTGTGACACCAGGGCGTCCATCAAAGAAAGCAGTCGGAGGACTTGTCCCCAACACACACCTTTCCCTTCCGTCCTGCAAACAGCAAATATGTAATACTTAAACTTGAATTACGTTAACACAAACTCTACCCAGCATGTTCTCGGATATTCACTTAAAGCGTGAAAAGGTGGCTCATAAAAGCAACAGTTAGTGACTGTGATAAGGAGACAAAATGTTTTCCATTTCTCTTTACATGAAAAACCAATGTTTTATGGCCAATTTTAGATGGAAAATAGCAAAGGAATGCTCTACTTCTGCATATTAGCCTATACCACTGCCTTATGATAATACAATGTGACCTACTTAATTTCCTCCAAATATGCATTTTCTTTTTGGTAACATTTCAAACATATTAAAATTGACTTGAAACATGGAAACACAGCCCTGACAGATGAGTGTTTTTCACTCACGGCTGAAGTTCTTCCAGCAGCAGCTCCAGTAGGGTCTTCATGATGAGGGTTGCAGTGGGTGAGGACAGGTCTGCCAATTGGACACACACTCTCCTCAGCATGGCGAGGAGAGGAGGACAGCTGGTGGCGCACACACACCTCAACGCCTCCGAAAACTCCTTCCACTTTGCTCGTAGGTGCATGCTCCACAGTTTCCTTGTGTTTAAGGCAACAGCCACATCTTGGACTGAAATCACCTGGACAGTCAAAGTTGAGTTAATATGAGCATGTACAGTATAAAAAGTTAAAACATAAAAAGGACAAAGGGCAGGAGAGCTGAGTGTCCAGTAAAGAACACAGAGCTCAGTTCATGTACCTGAGTGCTCTGCATTGGCAGCGGCAGAGGAAGGAGCTCAGACAGCAGTGTGAGGCCTGAAAACAGACCTTCAGGAGCTTTCAGAAGTGAACACAAAACCTCTTTAAGCATAAGAGACCACGTGTTACTGGCCAGGGTCTCCTCTGTATGAGTCACCTGCAGCAGACAAACACAATGACTCAAAACAATCACTAACATCAACTACTTCTGCACCAAATAACTGCTTTTATATTTACACACCTCCTCATTCACTCCCTGCGTGAAGGTGAGCAGTATGTCCACAATCAGCGCCTGTACCCTTGTCTCCTCCCCGTCTAGGCGACCAGACGCAGGGATGGAGCAGACTATCATGTGGAGAGTCACTAACACGCTTGCAACGCGAGTGTCTCTGAACTGAAATGCCCCCCCACGCAGCAGCTCTGTCAGCATGGTCCGCAACAGTCGCAATGTGCTGATACATATACTGAGGATCATGCAGCGCTGCGGTGTGGGGCCCATGTGTCCATGAACACGCCATGGCTGCAGCAGCACACTGCACAGTTTCTGCAGGACGCGCACACACGTGTCAAGACCTTCTCCAGAAAACAACTGGACGCCGGCAAGACTCCACTTAAGATCCCTCTGTTGACCTACAGAAACAAGAGAGACATGTCAGGGTTTTGTTGGATTAAACAAAAGATAATAACAAGGTTACAAACTGGCTACAAGAGTGATAATAAAGACTTACAAAAGTTGAAAAAAACTGGGACTAAAAGTAAAAATGAATCTGACGAAAATATCGTTAAATTTGAGAATAAACACCCTCCTTCTCCAACTCTCTCCTCTCAGTAAAAAAAAAAGAATAAGTATAAAAATATCGACGTCCTGAAACTCTTTCACGTTGTTATGGAAAAGTGAAGCCATTTTTCCAAACTTCTGTATTGAGCCACAAAATAGAGAAGCAGAACCATGTCCAATTTAGACAGTTAATAATTACAGCTGTCAATCAAATATTTAACCCAGTGGGAAGATCTGCGATTAGACAAAACCTGAATGTTAAAGGATGGATTTTCTACTATAAGTAAAGGCAGCAGTCTCATGATCTGTCAGGTAATTATGGAAGTTTTACCAAATGATGCACTTAAGCACTGAAAATAACAAATCAAAAACACAGTTAAACGAAAAATAAAAACCATAATGAAAAACACACTCAAAGCTAAATAAACTTGGAAAAAATCAATGTCTTAAAATGACATTTTTTTTTTTTTAAAAGTGCAAAATATAAAATATGGGACCTTTGCACTCTTCATTTCTACCCTTTTCAGCTTATAAAACTAAATCTAATTAAGGACTAAAATAACATAAAAAAATTAAAATTTAAGAGAAACTCACACAAACCCACACACACTAACTCATACAAACCAAACTGATTATTTATAAAGAAAAAGAAAGACAACTCTTAAAAATGTGTAATAACTGTAAAAAGACTGGATTACAAAAGAAAATAATTTTTAAAAATTCAAGCAAAAAAAAAGAAATGAAGTGTCTTTACCTTCTACAGCAGGTGGAGGGCAGGCGATGTGACAGAGGACCCTGAGAGCAGTGACGAGTCCGGTTCCCTCAGCCGTCAACACATTTTCCACATTCTTCAGTCGGGGAAAAAGACACACATTTTAAGTGACATACAGTACTCTTATTTGTACACAGCTTATACTTTAAAGGGGTAATATTTTGCAAAATCCACATTTATTAGTCTTTGGTTCATTTATTTGTGTATTTGTACCCTAATAGTTCAAAAAGTTTGAGTTTGAACCCTCCAGGTGCTGCAAAGTTATCTTGATATTCATTTGGGCAACAATCGAGTGCATTTCCACAACCCATTTTAATTACCTCCGCCAAGGAGGTTATGTTTTTGCCGGTGTTTGTTTGTCTGTCTGTCTGTCTGTGTGCAACATAACTCAAAAAGTTATGGATGGATTTTGATGAAATTTTCAGGATTTGTTGGAAATGGCACAAGGAAGAAATGATTAACTTTTGGGAGTGATCCAGAGGAAATCCTGGATTCTGGATCACTTTGAAATGTTGCACTTGGCGGAGGTCTGCTTTCTCCGAGTGCTTTTCTAGTTTACTTCTGAAACACTACGAGAACATTTGTGTATTTGACAAGATGAGGTTGTGAAAGCAGATCATCTGGTGGCAAAAGAGGAAACCAAACTAGGCTCCAAACAGCTCCACCATGTCATCTAACTCATAAAGTTACATAATAAAGTGGGACGGGTTGGCTTTTATTGATGTAATGTATAATTACTTGTATTGTTTTTATTAATTCTTTTATCTGTTTTATTTGCTTTTCGATCTGTATACAACACTTTGGCCAAACGTGTGGTTTTGAAAGCGAAACAGAATGAACATGTACACATAAATACAAGAGTTTATACGACTAATTTCCGTCTGGAGTCCCATTGGCAGGTTAAAAAAAAAAAAAAAAAGCAGCTTACTAATTACACAATACCAGAACTGAGGTAAGATATACAAAAAGAAAGATAAGTAGCAAAACATAGTCCACAAAAAAAAAGACAAAACAGAAACCAAGGGAAGCCACCAAGCAAAAACGGATTAAAGTTTGCACATAATGGACGAAATGTCAAATGTCTAAAAACATCCATTTTGGTTCCATTTCCTTCAAACTTAGGACATACTATATTCAGGCAGTTGATAAGATGACATCAGCTGGATCAATGCTAAAATAAGCTACCATACGTGCAAGGGGTGCGTTTTTTTGTTTTGTTTTTTTTGACGATGAGCTGTGACTCATTAAATATAAATATAATGAAATGTGGAGCAGGTTCTGAGCATCACCAACATGGATCTATCATGTATTCAACCATGTTTCATTTTAGAAAATATGACAAAAATACTCCGTAAATTAACTTAACCCTTAAAGAGCTAGCACTGTTTTTATGACAATTTCCAAATGTTTTTTTATTTATTTATTTATTTTTATTATTTATGTTTAACCTTTCCGAAGTGATTTATTACCATTTATTCTAATATGATCCACGGCATTTTGCATTTTCCAATATAAATCAGGTATTTTCCTGTATTTAATGTGCCGATCACGTACATGTTCATAAAAGCTCGGAATAATTTCAAAGGTTATTCAATAAAAATCACAAAAAAATTACTTTTTTAACAAAATACATCTTTAACAGAATGTAAACACTAGTGTCTGAATCCACTGTCATTAGTCAAAGTCCACAGAAAAGACAAAAAACTGTATTTTACACTAATTATTTATATGTATTGATACGATTAATGGATCAACAGCTGCAGCTTAAGCCTCAATACAACTATAAAGAGTCAGATTTGCACATTTTTCAGACTTTAAGTTTAACAGACACTATACAAACTTAAAAATAAATTTACAGACTTTAATCACAATATCTACACATTAAACCTGTTCTACTTCACATCATTGTGCTTAATTATTCTATTTACATTTGGGAGTAAAGGTTAGAAGCTGTACTTCCTCCTGTGTATGTTATCAATACAGACTTCTTACTTTAGTTGGAACCCTGTTGTACTGACAGATTTAACCTTCACTAAGTTATTTATCTACAGTTATTCTAATATTATCCTCTGTATTTAGGATTTATCATTGAAAATCTGGCATTTTTAAGCAGATATTAATTAAAGCACAGAGGAAATTCACAGGCTATTATATCAAAACAAAGAAAAACGGATGTGAAAATGTAAAATAAATAAATTAATTAAAAATATGTCTCCAACCACTGTCATGGATCCAACTCCATAGGTTTTACTGGTGAATCGATGTTGCAGAAGATGACGGTGTTTCCATGTTAACTAGAGAGCCTCTGAACACCCAAATGGGTTATATCTGATGACCATAAAACCTAAGAAACTACATTTTACCTCAGATATTTACATAAATTGATAGAATTCATAGATCAACAGGTATTATACGTTGTATATTAGCACATACTTTTGGTCAAAGGTCACTTTTCCAAGTGATTTATCAACACCTATTATTATGTTATTAACCTCTGCATTTTGCAGTTTCAGTGAAAATCATTGTTTTCCTCCATATATAATTTAGTGATTATGATGCTAGTCACTAAAAGCTGAGAATAACTTGAATAAAGGTTATAAAAAGTACATTTTACCTGAATTACATACATGCATTGATAGCATTAGTGGGTCAACACTTGTCAAATGTTTTAGATCAAAATGCTTTTGGTCACAAGAGGCTGTTTAGGTCACCGGTTCAAGTGATTTATCAGCATTTATTATAATGTCATTCTTGCATTTTGCAGTTTTCTGAGGAAGTCAGTGTTTTTCTCTGTGTAGAATTTCGTGACTATGATGATTTTCATTCATACTTGGGAAACGAACTGTATTTGACCTGAATTATTGACATGCTTTGATTATATCAAGGGATCAACAGGTATTAAAAATTGTACTTGAGTACATGCTTTTGGAAACAGGTCACCTTTCCAAGTGAGTAAGCATTTCTTATGAATTTATCTCCTCTGCATTTTTTTTTTTTTGTGAAAATCACTGTTTTCCTCTGTACATAATTTAGTGACTATGATTATGTTGACACTTGTTAAACCTTTCAAATTAGTACTTTTGGGAACATGCAGGTCACTTTTCCAAGTAATTTAATCGCATTTATTATAATATACTGTAATCATCAGCATTTTGCATTTTTCAGTGAAAATCAATGTTTTGTTCTATTTATAATTTAGTGACTATGATGATGTTGATTCAAGCTTCAACATTTTATAATCAGGAGCTGCTTTTGGTCACAGATCACTTTTCCAAGTGATTTATCAGCATTTATTATGATTTTATCCTCTAAATTTTGCATATTTTAGTGAAAATCAGTGTTTTCCTCTGTATATAATTTAGTGACTATGATGATGTTCATTAAAACTTGGGAGACAAACTGTATTTGACCTGAATTATTGACATGCTTTGATCACATTAATGGATCAACAGATATTAAAAATTGCATATCAGTACATACTTTTGGTCACAGGTCACTTTTCTAGGTGATATATGATTTTTTCCTCTGCATTTTTTTTTTCTTTTTGGGGAAAATCACAGTTTCCCTCTAAATATGATGATGTTGATTAAAGCATCAACATTTTACATCTGGAGTTGCTTTTGGTCCCAAGTCAGACTTATCAGCTTTTGTTATAATTTTATCATCTAAATTTTTGCAGTTTTCAGTGTAAATCAGAGTTTGTTTGTTTTTAATTTAGTGACTATGATGCTTTTCATTAAACTCTGGAGTCCAACTGTATTTGACCGGAATTATTGACATGCTTTGATCATATTAATGGATCAACAGGTATTAAACACTGTACATCAGTACATGCTTTTGGAAACAGGTCACCTTTCCAAATAAATTATCAGCATTTATTATAATATTACTCTCCATATTCTGCATGTTCACTGTAAATCTGTTTTTTATATAATTCAGTAACTTTGATACTGTTCATTAAACTTTGGAGTTAAACTGTCTTTGACCTGAATTATTGGTGGATCAACAGTTGTTAAATATTTCAGATCAGTGGTGTTTTCTGTGTTCTGCGTGTGCTCTGTGGGTCCAGGGGGTGTCGCACCATGCAGCCCCTCTCACCTCCATCCCCGTACGTCTCCACGCCGTACCCGTCCTGCAGCCCGTTGCTCCAGGTGCCTTCATACCGGGCCGGTGTGTTCAGGCTCTGCCGGACCCCGTACCGGCCCTTGTACCCGTGCGTCCACTCCCCCCGGTAAATCCACCTGCCTTTGGTTTCCACGCCCAGTCCGTGGCGCTTCCCCTGCGCCCAGTATCCCTGGTACAAGTTACCGCTGGGCCAGGTGTAGACCCCGACCACCTCGAACCCGTTGGACCAGGACCCGGAGTACTCTCCCTGGCCCTTGGGTCCGGTGCACACGCCGTGGCCGTGGGCTTTCCCGTCCTCCCAGCCTCCGCAGTAGGTGCCACCATCGTCAAAGTCGAACCGACCGCCCGTCATTCAGAACCGGAGGGTGAGAGCAGAGCAGAGCGGAGCGGCTGGAGGTGAGGTACGGAGGGTGCGTTCAGAGGAGCGAGGAGGCGGGCGGACAAGCCCCGGACAGGAGGACAGCTGCGGGCGGAGGAGTGAGGGGACGCTGGCGGAGAGCGGATCCGCGCATCGGCGGTGCTGTGTCGGTTACTGGAAGCGGGGACGTGGGAGGGTGAGAGGCGGCCGCCACGGCTGCCACAGTCGCTCCACTGCCGAGTGTTGGAGGACTCTCAGACTCCCACTCCCACTCTCAACACACCACCGACAAGCACACCTCCGGAGGCACGACGAGGCTTCCGCTAGGACCTGTCAAAATAAAAGCCCCAGTGAGGAGATGGATGGATGGATGGATGGATGGATGGATGGATGGATGGATGGATGGATGGATGGATGGATGGATGGATGG